>JASANE010023018.1:0-49116 GCA_030248225.1 Trileptium ribeirensis
CGGAATACTTTTGGTGATTTTCAAGCGTTTATTTACAATTTGATACAGAGTAAGTCAATAACAGGAAAGCGAAATCAAGCATGAGACAATACGAGCTACGATGGTGACACTCTAAAACTCCAGTCATTCGTTCCGTTGTCCATTTCGAGAAGCGAACGGGGCGGCGCAAGCGAAGACGTTCCCGGAAATACCGGGCCAGAAACTGTACTCGAAGCGTGCGACGTCCGCATTAACTAATTCGGCTAGAGCTCGGGTCGTGCGTTCTGGCGTGCTTCGAAGTTCGCTCTCAAAAACCGCGGTGTTACACTCATTGCGAGGACTAAGCGGGGAAAGGAGAGGGTTCGGTTCTTTCACCGTGCGATCTCAACAAACAAAGGGGGGGGGCTGAATCGGGGTACGAAAACATGGAGATACAGTGCCAGTCAAAACATGGTCGAATTAGCAAAATTGCACGGTTAAAGCAAGTGGTTACTTATAATACAAGTGAGCGGGTACTAATGCTAATGGTGATTGTACGACCGACGAAGCGTCCATTTCTGGCGGTCAGATGCAAAACTCCGTCCGGTAGGAATTTTTAGTTTTAGTCCCGCCAGTTTGCTTAACACTCTTATCGAGTCTTTCATATCAATTTGCCAGCACGAAGGGTTGTGTGCCATGCGTCCATTTACCTATGTGCCGACGCATCCAGTAGTCCAAACGTGAATTAAGAGTTTGCCCATTGTCATTAAAATCCGTAAATAGTGCGGAAGCTCAGTTGTCCCAAGTCCTCAAGGTTCATTTATGGTTGGCTTATAACGGCCGGTGTCGATTTTGGTGGTGGAGTAATAGGTGAACTACGTTATACTGGTCGAGGACGTCTCTTCGATCACGTTAATTGATCGTCCCTAGTCGCTTTTCATCAACCTAGACAGGAGGGGCATGAACAAATGCCATCTTGGGTGGTTTCTTAGGCGACCGATATCACTGATCTAGTCGTTTCAAGCGGGTGCTTGCGCCTATGTCATGGATGGGACCAGGTTTGCACTGTGGGGTGCATTTGGTCCTAGCGTATGGGGAACACGGCGCATTCCGCCCACGGACGCGTCCGCGTCCCTTTTTGGCTGTTGTTTCTTTGCTTGGTTCCTTGCTCGTTTCTTTTCCTTTGTTTCCTTTTGTCTTTGTTTTCTTTCCTATTCTCTCTCTATCGCTCATCCTAGGTCCTTATTACACTGTACACATCGAAATTGTACATTGTCTCAACTGCACTATCGAAAGTGTACAGTTGAGGTTGAGTTATTACTGAAATTTTATTGAATTTTGTCAGACCTCGGTGGTCGAGTGGTTAATACTGAAATTTATGCAGCGGGCTTAATTTCCCCGTGCAGGATCGAAACTTGAAACGGGAAAATGAAAAAAGGAGAGGCCAAATTCAGAGCTATGGCATACATAGTATATAGCCTAACGGGCGACCAGAGAAGATTTAGAAAAAAGTCTAAACTCAGCGACCAAATCGCTCTGAAAAGAAAACGAGGTTTTGCACTTACTCGGTTTGGGGTCAAAACGAGTCGCGAGAGGTCGCGATTTTTCTTTGTTGAAAAGAGGATATTGCAGATCATTTTTTCTGTTTAAGGGCGGGGCACGGTGCCGAGCTTTTGGAAGCGGGCACAGCGGTGGATTGTGATGCCTAACCATGCGGTCGGTTCGTTTCAGTACGGGGAGTTTTCCTACTTACTATCGCCGAGCTTAACCACGTCCACGTACTATGGTGAGCGTCAGTAAGCTTTATAGTCGAGCCGAGATGATTTCGAAGCAAACATGGTGAAGTAATACCTTTTACAAGCGCCTAGTAAGTTTAGTCATGAGGACTGTCGAGGACTCGTGACGTCGGTAGTTGATCCTTAGGTAATGCGGGTGATAACCGTCTGGCTAGAGAACAAATTGCATGCCGGCAAAATCGCACCAACATTGTACAAAAAATCGCTCCGTTCGGAGTGCCAATACCTTACGCGCAAGCTAAGGACCTTAGAATTTGTTTACTCTTCTCGATGTTCCCCCAAATTTTCTTAACTCGTCCTGAGAAAGAAAATTTTAGGGCTTCCTAAAGCCCGACGGAGGCTAACCCTCCGTCCCTAACTGCGAAGTCAGTCCGAACTCAAGCAGCGGCATGAGTGTCGAACAGTCCACTAAGCTATAAATTTGAAAACCATAAACATGAACAAGTATGCCTGTCCCTATAAATAGTCGGGGAAATTTTACCGTGGTCGGCTCAGGAAAATTCAATTACCCTAACTCAAGAGCAACACATCATGTAAAACATGGACGAGAAGCGTCCACTTTGATTTGCCTTACCTATGACCACGGGGAATCAGAACTACTTCGACTGTTGTGTTCACAATCTAATACCCCCGTACAATCACTCAACATGTCCCCAAAACGGAACTCGACAGAGGAGGTTTGTCAAAGGCCATGCGAAAGTGTGATCGCCTAACATGGGTAAACCAGACGTCCTACGACGGGCGTCCAGTCGGACTACCGAAGCTAAAATCGGGCTATAGCCATGTAAAATTTGATGATCTGTTACATCTTGATCTGGGGAAAATAAACCCCCATATGCCTGGTTCACTTCCTGACTTACGATGTTCGGTCCGGGACAGCAACTGCTAGTCCCCTTCCGCGAGACGGAAGGTGTCTAGGTGGGTCCTCCATCGGCCGAATCCCATTCCAAACGCAAAGCAAAGAAAAAGCACGGGAGAGTAAAAAGAATTGCGAAACAGATGTAGTAAAACTCTAGCGTCGGAGCCGGTCAGTAAAGTCGACCGAACAAAGCGCTGCCGAAGTCGAACTGATTCCAAGAGACGACGCGGTCGTCGTCGCCTCAAAATTTTCGCCTATATTGAAGGATAGCGATTTTGTCGCCATCCAATCGGAGAGGATCTTTTAACGCCCACTTTTTATAATCTAAACCCGGGCGCCCAATCGAAAAATTCCCAAGAATTTATTTTTGACAGCTATCGTAAACTCTGGGTCCCCTTTAGAGAGAGTCGGCTTCAATTGAAATTGCCGACATCAAGCTTAAACCATCCGAATACTCGGAGGTCGACCATCTGTGAGTTTTAGCCCAAATTCCAGCGTAACTTTTAAAATTATGTCAAGAATAGATCTGATGATCATTACTCAGCTCTCTTAAATCTATTACCTAGTAATCCTAAATCGACTGTTATCCCCCAACTGTTCTACCAAATGGTTAGGTCACCCGTCAAGTTTAAAATTTCAAATCTTTTTCCTACAAAACGCTCGGATTAAGCTGGAAATCTGTCCTCATTTCAGGACAGATTGGTCATCTGGTCCTCATCCATCAAATTTTCCCCAGCTAACTTGTCGATTTAAAGCCAAATTTCTGCTATTTAGCGAGTTAGCTGCCTCATCCATCACCTAATTAAGCTTAACGAGAGTCCATCTGGTGTTAAATCTTACTACCACTCCCATGGGTAAACGTGCAAACATTGCACGTTTACATGTCGGCTTACAAGATAAAGCCAAACATTCCTAGCATTACTAGCTGACAGATTTTTAGATATCCCGACAGGGCGTCTTTAGACGTCCCGAAGGGGGGGGGGGGAACCGACGGTAGGAATGAGCTTATTTCACGGTCTGGGGCGCAGCACATTCCTAGGTATCCCTTGATCTATCGGGGGTCCTATTCAGGAGCTCGCAAAGCCCACGGGAGGGCCCTAAACATACCAACCTCCTTCCTAGTCGTATGCGTCCAGTCCGTCCGTAAATCTTATAGATTTAACGGAATTTTATATGTCCGTCCTCGTCTGTCCTGTTTTTTGTCGTGTTCGTACATACTATATATATAGCTCTGTATACATATATACATACACATATATATACAATACTCATGAGCACATAAACACACACTACACATGAGACACACAGGCGACCTGAGCGACAGAAAGGTCGCTCGAGTTCACACCAGAAACATGCAGAACACCAACAACAACAAGGACAACAACAACAACTACAACTACACCACCACACAGCAACCACAACAACAACGACACAACGCAATCACGACGACAACAACAGCGACAACCGACCAAAGAAGTCGGTTAGAGAGAGAGAGAAAGAGAGAAAACGACAAAGAAAAACGGAAAAGAAGGGGCACGGGAAGGGAGGCGGGACAGGGGGTTTCCGAGGGATTTTCGATGGGCTGTGGCGAAATTCGGTCTCAGGACGAAGAACGGGTCCGAATGATACCAAACACAAGGGGGGTAGACGCAGTGGCGGGTCAGGACCCAATTTTGGGTTCCGACATATATTAGGATACAGGGTTTCAGCGGGCGTTCCCGCGCTAACGGTTGGGCGGAGCGACGCCCGCCGGGCATCGTTGAACTCGCCTTGGAAAGGCGATCCAAATGAGGGGTGATTTCCCTGCCTTAACGGCAGCGGTTGGAGGGGCACTAAAATCGTTGTGGATAGAGAGAGTGTCGATAGTGGTAGGGGCACTTTGGTCGGCCGTCCCGGGTTACCGGGCCAACGGACGGAGGCCCGCCGGGAATTTTTGGAAAGGTTTCGATGCGGTGAATGCAATGAAGGTGATTTGCCTACTTTCGAGTTAGGGATAAATTTTCGGTTGGTTTGTACCCACTTTCAGGCGGTATGCCAAATTGGGAGCACTTTGACGGGTTATGACGAGCTAGCAAGGGGTCAGGAGGAGACTCGCCGGATATCGTTCCACTCGCCAAAAGCAGGCGAGTAGAATTAGGGGTCGCATGAGCACATTTAGGGTCTGTGGTCAAATACGGAGTTGGTACAAACAGACGGCATTTTAGGTTGAAATTTTCGTAGTACATTATAAAACAGGGAAATAAGTCATATAGCAGCGGGATGGCTGGTCAGGTCGAGACCCGCCTGGTCTCGTTAGATGTCTAAATGGGTAAACCACTTAGGGATATGCATACTTCCATTCGATGGTTCGACGATAAAAAGAAAAACCAGTTGTTGGGGCGCTGGTCAAACCGTTTTAGGGCGTTCAAGATGCTATAACATGGGAGGATTTGTCCGGTGGGGGCGGAAAAATAGAAGTATCGGGACGGGAAAATCAAGTAGCACACAGGTACACACACACATATATATGTATAACTATATTTCCATATGAGCCTAGGTTATGTCCACTCGGAACCATGGTCACCAGCCAAACCTAGCGTAAGTAATGGCTGTTAATTGGATTTTCGCCTGTTTGTCCCTGGAATATCTCAGGAAATCCTGCAGCGATTTGTGATGTCGTGAACTCGTTCGAAAGTCCTAAAAATTCTCTACCGAAAAGTACTCGGGGCACTTTCGGTAAATCTGAACCGTTGGACGGTTACGGGCCGATAAACAGGCCCGATGTCCGTTGTTTTCGAATAATCGGAAACTACCGTAACCCATTTGTTTCAGCTTACTTTTGCGACCATTAGGCTATGGTTTGCTTGAACCAGGTAAAATTGATAGTCTAGATTTTGATTACTTTCCGATCCCTTAAATTGTCGAAGGCCTCCTATTCCCGGATGGTCTAAATTTTGAAATTTTAGCGTGGAAACATTTCCTAACGGTCGAGTTCCTTTCGAGTCTCTATTTCGGTGCCAATTTGGGGCTCTTTCCTATTACTGTCGAACTTTGAACCTTCGTCCTAATCAGAGTACCTGAGTAAACTCGTCCGTCATGATATATATATATATATATATATATATATATATATATATATATATATATATATATATATATAGTGACTGCGCCCTTTAAGGAACGCCCATTTTCACAGCGTCCTAATAAGGAACAAACAACCATGTATTGACACGTTTAATTCCGGTATCAAATTATAACACGACAAAATTAATATCACTGTATGGAGCGTTTCTTGGTGTACATACGACCTGAATATTGCCTAATTTTGCAAAATTTTAACAAGTTTATTCAGAAAAATTCAAAATTGTTCCTTAATAGGGTTATTTTAACCATTTAAGGAACGCGAAATTCCTATTAAGGAACACTGCGCTTATTAAGGAACACTAATGAATTTTCCATTTGTAATCCTCGTTTCCACCGTAAAACGATAACTTGTCTTCTGATTTTTGATTGCCAAACAAGAGAGTCTAATAGTAACTAAGAACGCAGCTTTCTGTAATGAAATTAACGATGATTTCTTTATTTCATAGCCTTAGTGAGCGCGATTATGAAAGTGTACCTCCAGCTCCCACACTTTAGTTCAGAACTTCAGAACGCCGTATATTTAAGCCGGGAAACGGTTACTATTAGTATCAACACTTCGGTCCAAGTCAAGCTGTGGGTCGTTACGTTAAATATATATGGTTAGAAAAAGGAACCGCTTAGTTCGGGGGCGGCAGCCCCCCACTTAGGCTTAGTAATAATCTACGGACCATATAAAGGTCGAAGCTTAGGCTTAGTATATATAGAACGACATACCCCCCGATGTCGTCACGCCCTCAGCTTGACTTTGGCGAACACTTGAATAAAACGAAGAAACAAATAAATGGAAGTAATAACAGTAAATAATGGAACATTACTGAAACCATAACTTGAAAAATATGGAGTATATATATATGTACGCTACTGGTCCATTCGTAAACTTGCGTAATCGCTAACCATGTTCTTATTCACATTAAACTGAGATTTTAGCATTGCACTCAGAACAGTACAAAATCTTCTTTGTGATTTTTGCCGCACAATTGCTATGCAACCAATTTTGACACATAGTGCATTGTTGCCAAGTAGCCCCGTTCATCATTTCGACATCATAAGACCATGGAATCGTGCACTCCTTGCACGTCCAATCAGTGCAGAGGTCGGCTTGTGCATGTTCCGAGGCAGCAGAACAGGATGGTTCATTGTTGTTTATGCGAGCAATAGCTTCTGGACTGGTAAGATGACCGTCAAATTTTTTCTTGCTTTTCTGTACCCGTCGCCGCACATTGCCCATAAATGCTGGATAGTTATCTTTAAATAACTGCTCCGCTATGTCATTACTCCGCGATCCCATGTAGTTGTACTGTGGCCCTAATTCAACGCTGCCATCTGTGTCTACCCGCTGCAGGACAGTAAGCTGTGTACCGCTGTTGGTGGTAATGATTTGTTGGTGATTAACATCAGAGCGAGCTTCCAAACGACCACAAAATTCGGAGTTCAGTTCGTCAACAAGTGGTGAATAATGCGCTTCGGGAATGTCATCGGTTGACAGTGTTGCATCGTCAGAAGATACCGACCCAGTAGTACATGATTCTAACGAATCAGCTATGACGTAGGCTGTTTCCGGCACAGCCGTTTCGTCTAGTGGATAAATACCGCACGAACGAAACGAATTAGTGACATGCTCCGGTTTCATAGAACGGTTCCATGCAACTGTGAACAGCGGACCAAATATCGCCGGTGTGATAGATGCTCCGCTGTTAGTGGCAAAAAGATTCCCTCGGGCTTGACACTGTGATCACAAACCCCTCGATCGGCGAGATCCCAACTGCCACTGAGAGTTTTTCATACATGCCGACGGTCGGTCATGCCAGGGGGGGTAGCGGGTCCCGCGGAGGGGTGGCGGCCATCCCAGGGGGGGTAACCCCCCCTAGGTTTTCGGCTCCCGAGGGGGGGGTGTCCGCACCCCAGGGGGGTAACCCCCCCTGCCGGCATGTTTTTCACGTTTTCAAGGTGCGTGCAACGAGATGGTAAAAAATGAAGCTAGCACAAATTTTACCTACGGTGCACAATTTTACCGAGTACAGAAGCAGAAAATGACGTGCTATTAACATTGGGAGATGTCCAGCCTTCTGCTGGAATCCTTAAAGATTATTCTTTTAAAAAAGCGAATAGTGAAAACAGAAAGGTGCAAGGTTGTGCCAATGAATCGACTTAGTTCGCTTTGGACGTGGAGTCTTAAACGAAACAGAAACAACTATATCCGAACATAATATATAATAACAATATATAATCCGAATGCACAATACTCAAACTAATAAGCTGGTTAGCGAACCCCCTATACCCCACAGTTGGCATATGATATAAAACATCAATGCAAACAATTATATAGTAATAGACATATATATACTTTAAGTTTTTAAAGTTCTTTAATTTCCACCATAAAGTAGGGTAGATATTAAAGGTGTTCAATGATTACACGGCGACTCGAAAAATCTAAAGCCAAGAGCAATTCCACTCTGTCACAGGGTTCAAGCGTTACTAAAGCCTAATAAACTAATGATATATAACTGTATATTGGTTTATTAATCGGCGCATGCCTGTCGCCTCCGATGCCGAAAGACAGCACAACAAAGGATTCCGCCACTAGTCAAGCAGTCGAAACCATTTCGTACCTCTTGCACCTTTTCCTTCCGCGCCGGCACAACTCCAACTTGACGAACTTGAAATTTCCCTCGTTTTAGTCGCTTAACGAGTACCATCGCTGAAAACAAATTATTCACTGTAGGCATTATACGATCGAAAGACATCACTGAAAGCTGCATAGAAACAGTATGCAAGGGAATTTAAAAGTGAACAGATTTGTTTCAAAGTCCTCCAGTTGTGTCAAAAATCCTCGCTTAACAGCGGTGTATACCTTACATACATGCCCATGCCGACAGGGGGTTTGGGTAGGTGGTTACCCCGCTGAGGTCCGGACCCCGCCCCGTAGAGAAGAGTGAACCCATTGGCCGCCAGGGGGTTACCCCCCCGCGATGCGACCTCCCCCCCCGAAGGGGAGGCTTACCCCCTGGCATGACCGACCGTCGGCAAGTATGCCTTAGGAGCAGATATATATAGGTTTGGTCCCGACCCCACTCACCCGGCGGGACCGTTTACTCCCTGGCATGGAAACCTTGTATTATTTCAATCGTACTATAGCCAACCACCATACCCTATGAACTAAATTTCTTTCATTAATAACATAGCGCCCCTTCTTTCAAGGTTACTTGGGTCGACTCCGCCATTTCCATATACATATGTACGATGCAATACTCTAATTTACGGTACTCGCGCACATCTTACGGTCAACATAATTGAACAAAGTGGGGTGGCAAGCGATCGTGAATCGTTTGAAGTACGCTATCCACTGACGTTCCTATTAAGGAACACTGTTTAAATAATCCGTTCCTTAACAGGCGCAATTGTTCCTTATTAGGCGCAAGTGTTCCTAATTGGGTACTTATTCCTAATTTCTTCAGTTTTGTCGCATTTTTGCTGATAGCCAGTTTTAGACCAGGCTGCTGTAAAAAAGAAAAACGTAGGTAGGTAGACAAGATAATTCTGAACATGATGGTATAAAGTATATATCGATCCATCGCAGCAATAAAAAGTTCTGCACGCTTGAACTTAGCTCTTTTTTAGCTACTTTTAAAAAATTACGTAAAAAATAAGAACAAACCTTTTTGAATCGATATAGCTACCGAATGCAGCAAGAAAAGCCTAAAATAAAAACGATATAATGAAAACAAAACTCTTAGCTACACAATGATATTAATTGTAATACATAATATATTATATAATTACGAGTTCCGACTACAGAGAGTAGTGGTGTTCCTAAAAAAGGACCGTTCCTTAAAGGGCGTAGCCACTATATATATATATATATAATTATAGTAAGACATGCAGAGGCATAAAAATAATGGCAGAAACACATTTATAACAAAATGGATGTACCAAGATAACAATACTGACAAGGCCATTATCAATGACCATAGCACCCGGCAACACATGAAAACTTAGTTCCTGTAACTGCGTCTGGTTCAATTTAAGGCGCGTTTAGGCCATCTCGCCGTCGAAGTCATGTAAAATACACGTCCCGGGCCGGAACGAGCCTGTTACAATTGGACAAATATAAAGTTTCTGATTGGTTATTGAGGTCTTATGTCAGAAGATAAGCATAGGCTACTGAAATAAGGGCGTTGTTTGCTGAAAAATGTATATAAATGGAAAGTATCACGGAAAAACAGAAGTTTAAAATTGTCGAATGTAATTAAAATTTTTAGTATTGTGTAGACTTACTATTAGTTAAACTGGTGTCAAACTGCCCGACGTCCAAGTGATGCTGGAAGTCCATTAATACAATAGACTATGTAATTTAAGTCTACGATCCAACTGTCGATCTATTTAGTTTATGACTCGTCGTGGTAAATATGGCATACATGCCGGCGGGTTTCTATCCCAGCAGGTAAACGGACCGGCGCGGATAGTGTGATGGTGGCCAACCACTATGGGCTGTAACAGCTTAGTTTTTGGGGAGATTTACGTTATGGGTAACTAACCCCGTCCCATATCCTCCTGTCGGCATGTGTGCGTGGCCTGTGTCTGCCTAGTTTACTGCTTTTATATGTTCAATACAAACCCCGTGGCTCTATTCAGTACCACACCTATTTATTTTCAATATACCATCGGAAAAATGTTTCTGATGAGACGGAGGAAGCAAGTTTGCTAACATTATATATTTAGTCGATCCTTGGCAAATAGTGTTATACCATTTCTACCCTATAAACCATACATGTGAAATCCAAAGGCTGATTAAATGAGCGTAAATAATGCTCACGGCCGTAATATTTTGTTGCACAACGGTTTTCAACTATTTTCTGCTCCAAAATCCAGTTTTTTCCGGGGGGGGTGTAGGGAAAAATACTTTTTTCCGGTGCCGAACCTTGCCACATAGAATCTGAAGCTGGGGTAAGGACAACAAAGTTAATGTATACATAACATTTGCTTAACGGCTACCACATCAGTTTGCATATAAACACTTTGGCAAACGTGAATGTCAAAAATATGGGCTGGTGGGTAAGATATCGACTTTTTAAAAAACGAATTAAATGAAGTTATAACAACCCGATTGGAAAAAATCAAGTCCAGTCTAACGCGAAACGCTCAACCAAATACAGACGAGAAAATTTTACTGAAAAAACATAACAGCTAATTCTAACAAATAATGTATATTTATTTCCAAGTCAAATTATACAGAATTATAGGCCCGTAAGACTTCAGTGCTAACTACATATTACAAAATTCCTTTATCGGCACAAACTAAAGTAGTGTTCTTAATCATTGGAAATCCTAGCCAAGAGAACAAAAGATTTAAAAAGCGAAAGCCTGAACTTAAAGTTTATTTGAGCTCACTATTGAAGTTTCAACTTTTGGCCTATCATGGCTCTCCACCTCAAGTTTTTCCAACCTCAGTTTGCGTGGGACCGCTTAACATGATCCGTTTCTTCACCTCGATGAGAGGACATAACACTGCGGCACTAGAGACAAGAAATTTGAAACACCGACGATAAGAGCATATTTTGACACAGTCTTCAAAGGCGCAGAATTTATATTATTATATTTCATTTATCAATGCATATTTTACACCATAATATGCAAAATCTTCGACTTACAACTTAAAACATATATAACCGTCAGCTTCCCGCACAAGGGCTCGCGGACTATTCTCCCAGATTTCTGTAACGAAACCTCTCCTGGCACCGAGACTATTTTTACAGCAAAATTGAAAGATTGTCAACGTTCTCTAATTACTTGTTCCGAAATGAGCATATATTATAACATATACTTGTAGTAAAATGCGAAAGTCCAAACCGCACCCGAGTCGTTCGCGTTAGAGTAGCCACTGCAGCATGACGACTCTGCTGGTCGGATCTTTAACCCTTTCATGCCCGAATTAATTTGAGTATCGTGGAACGTTTGACAAACTCAAGCCTGCGCCAGGGATCGAACCCGAAACGTACGATTGAAATTTGTGTACACAAACCACTGAGCTATCTGAGAGCTGTTGCTCGGTTCCTTAAAGAACCTCACAATGCGAGCGAACAACAACGCACGTTCAAACGTACGATATACGACAAACGCAGTAAACACAACGAGTCGCAATGTGCGTTTGGTCCATTTGGACCTTACGGGCATGAGAGGGTTAGTTGTGCGATTGGTTAATTTTTAATTAACCCTTTCATGCCCGAATTAATTTGAGTATCGTGGAATGTTTGACAAACTCAAGCCTGCGCCAGGGATCGAACCCGAAACGTACGATTGAAACTTGTGTACACAAACCACTGAGCTATCTGAGAGCTGTTGCTCGGTTCCTTAAAGAACCTCACAATGCGAGCGAACAACAACGCACGTTCAAACGTACGATATACGACAAACGCAGTAAACACAACGAGTCGCAATGTGCGTTTGGTCCATTTGGACCTTACGGGCATGAGAGGGTTAAGGCTCCTCGCATGGTGAGCGAATACAAGCATCAGACGCGCGCTACGCAACACACTCAACAGTTAGCGCATTGTTTTGTTGTATTTAGTTCAACCACAAAGGCGAATGGGTTACAGAAGCGGTGTACTTACTTTTCATTAACCTGCCACCCTCGCGCTTGGGCAGGGTAGGCGGGCGTATTCATTTTCCCACACAGGCGCGGGAAATTTTTCAAAATTTGATAAAACCTCGCGCAAATTAGCTAAAATTGGAGAAAATGTTGGCAAAATAGGCGAAAATCGAGTTGCTAAACTATGAATATTCTCATCGGCAGACCTTCAGCAAAACACTTCAAAAATGACATATTAAGCGTCTGAAACACAGAAATGTCAAAAAGAACTTTTTGGATTAGCAACTTTTTTGAAGCGGCCCCAATTCTGGGGAGACCACTCCCTGCATTTTAAAGGTGGGAGGAATACGTCCCCTCTACCCTCTGTTCCTGCGCACATTGTATCTTGCGATTATTTGCTGTCACGACTAATATACAAATTATTTTAACTTTGAAACACAATATCGTGCTTAGGCAGAAACTTTCACGCCGTTAAAAGACCGCTTGTATTAGTAATCATAACAAACTTCCAAACGTTAACAAAGCCGCGCACCTAGATAAATTGTACGCGGATACAACTCCTTTAACGCTGGCCATTGTACTACAACCTTATCGGCTAGCCGAAGCCATAAACACAGTTTAGCACACAGCGATAGTGTTCGTACCCGACAATAGCTCTCTACAAAAATAATCGAAATATTCTTAATTCCTAAGAGACGTAGTGTGGCAGCCACAATACAAATCGGCAGGCACGTCCCAGGACCAGTCACGAGAAGAACGTCAGCTTGAATTTTGATAACCAACGGCACCGAGATACAAACCGACCACAGTGTAGTGAAGAATGATGTAACGTAAGACTGTCGAACTTCACGAGACCTCGGAATTGTATGTAGTGAATATGTTCCGGTTGGTGGCAATCGATGCTCTTCGCTTTCGGTCGCCTTAGCTGCAGAAAAGTTATCCGATGCCGCTAAGATGTAGTGCCTTCGGCGAAAAACCCTTCCTGGCAGTGCCTCAACAAGACGTAGCGCCTCGGCTGTGTGACCGCCAGAACCTAGCACTGTGGCCAAAGTGAGACCACCTGATTTCGAACTTGTATTGTCCCAACGACGCATTCGTTCTCTTGAGAACACAATTAAAAACAAAGCAAGCGGAATAAACATACCCAATGATACTAAAATAACCTGTACTAAAAGAACTCCCATATTAACTTAATATTACTAAAATGTTATTCATGACAACCAAAGATAATAAAGCAGCTTTGAATTCGCAAACCGCCGCACTTATTGCCACAAAAGGCTAAAAATTGTTAACGGTGGCTGTCCGGGCTCACTTCCACGACGGAATCCCAAGTACAATATAAGCGGTACGTAGCCCCACTGAATTGATAGTCGGAATAGCAGCGCGATGATTGAGCAAGCTGGTTTGAGACTCGCACTTAGCTTCATAATAATTCCGCCAGTGGCACAAATATCAAACGAGATAATTCTGAAAATGGTATATAATACATACACGTTCAGGAGCATACTTTTATGCAACACCACCGATTAAAAACTACAAGAACGCTGAAACTAAAATTTTGCTTATCTGCATGTTTCTGATGTCATCGTACGTGTGATATACATAAAATACCGAAACCCCATAAATGAACAAAATCAAACACGTACACATGAATTTTATAACCGTGGGTTACTTATTCGTACCAAACACAAGGTCGACTTAATTACCCTATTCAAATTATATCTATAAGGCATGGACATAATAATATTACACACGTGACCCAGCCCGCCCATTTTTACCAGACCTTTTAGATGACTTGAATATGTTATGACACTCAGAGCCGTGCGCAGGTACGGATAAAACTGACAACGCATAGGACGTTTGCGCACAATCAAGCGAAATTGCTATCCATACTTGCTGAACTAGGGTTTGGCCGATTATCGGTATCGTTGTATGTAACTAAGCTCTCCATTCGCTGAAAATTTTACCAAGGGCATGAGCTATGGGCCCTAGTTCAGAAAAACGGGCGCCTGATTTCGCGAGGCGACATTTTTCCAGGAGAAAAACGGTTAAAAAATCGTGACACTGCTAAAATGCTTTTGATGGAGAGAAAAAGCTATTTTGAAGCAAATTTTGAAAAAATTGCATTTTTTGATTCAAGAAGTTATTTTGGTATAAATTTTATGCATTTTATACCGATTGGAAACAAATTTGCCAAGAGGCGGTGAACCGGGAAAAGCTCAAAATTTTACAAGGGGGCACGAACCGGGGGTACTTGAAAATTCCGCTGGTCCCCACTCCAATTTGGAAAGCCTAGTGTAATAAGCCGATAATCAGCACATTAATATCAAAATTGGCATTTTTGAAACATTAAGAATATCGACAGTGCTATACTAATAGCGAAAACGCCGGAAAATTGAAAATGAAAAACCTAGATGAGAGTTGCTATTTACGATAGAATGTTGAAAATCTGAATGCATCGTTTTCGTAAACAAATATATCGGTTCTTTTCCTTTATCCCCCAGTCCGCGTTTCCCCCAAAAATGCTCAGATTCTGGGAATTTTGGTATTTTTTGGATCCTCGAGACCTCCCCTGATCATTTCGACCAAAAAATTGAATTTTTAAAAGTTTAGATTTTTTAGGGTCCCAAGGATAACTTAGGATGCTTTTATCGGAGCCCGTTAAAAATAACACAGTTACACTCAGCTCGTCAAGCCGCGTTGAATGGTGGGTAAAAATCCAATTTTTAAGAAAAAATTTTTGGTTCCCAAGTGGGAACCCTGAGACCCGAAAAAATCTAAAATTTTAATGGTCGAAATGATCAGGGGAGGTCTCGAGGATCACAAAAATACCAAAATCTGACCATTTTTGGGCAAATGCGGTCTGGGGGGCGTAATGGAAAAGAACCAATATATCGCCGTCTCCGTTATACTTGGACGAAAAATAGTGATTGGCACCGCCGACAGCAGACGGCGCGTCAACTGTAGATGACAATTAGCGTGTTAAGCCTACGGAAAATAAGGCTGCTAACACGTGTTATAGAAAATTAGTTTGTATATATACCCGTATCTTGTGAATGCAGCCACAGCAGAGCTTAAAATGTATTTTGAAAGTAAGCCCAACCTCACGATTATTACCGACAGTATTTATACGATATCAGCGGGATTGGCTAAAAGCAGTGTTTACACCTATTTCACATGATACAGAGGAAGCTGCAAGAAAAGAATTTCTATACAGCTTAAGAGGCTTCACAATTTTTGTCTGTAGGACCAGCGTGGTGTAACTGGATTACTAGAATCCGCCTGTCTGACAGAAAAAATATGTACGCTACTAATATCTAGTAGTAACACTCGACCACCAAAACTGTAAACCTAAGTTGCATGTTATAACCCGTCAAGAACTATAGTCAGCCCCTATTTTGTCATCATGCTCTGTAGTCTCATAATACGTTAATACACTATGAACAGTGAGGTGTAAACAATTCACAAAGGGAAAACGAATATGCTATCGGTTGCTAAGGTATAATAGTTATTGGGATAAAACAATTTCCAACTATATCTACTACCAATCTGTACAAATATACTACGTATATATATATATATAGTTAGTTATGATAGGCTCGGCGGGAAAACAGTTATATACCTATATCGAATGCAGAACAAGTGCAAACCTGTGTTCATGAATTCAATCTAGCTCTTTTGTGACCTCATCAATAATTCAATGTTGTAGCAATATCGTCCAATGTAAGACATATTTTGTATAAATAAATTATATTATATATTTAGTTATCACAGTCGTCCCAATTGAAATCCAAACGTATATATACACAGTAGTAAGGCGGCATGGAGCTGGTAACTACATGAACGAAGAGATCGAAAAAGCACTGTTGCTTCCCTATTTTTCTCGGAAAACCAAACCTAGTTATGCATTTTCCACAACTCAAAACTTGATTTCCTCTGTTATCCCAAATTCGAACACCCTTAAAGTGAAAAAATACGAACCGCTGGTAACAGGTACATTTGTATAATGGCACTTTTAATTTTTCCACTTCCAAAATCTTATCTTATGGCTGCATAGCTACGTTTGAACCAAGCATTTGACCTCTGGTGGTTCTTCAAACCGTTTTCTTAAGCCACTATCTGCATTTCATACGGTAGGCCAGATGAAGCAGTTTTTAGGTCGACACCATCGCAACCACAAGTCTTCGTTACAGATTTCGGTGCCTAATTCGAACGTCGGAAATACAGCAAATATGAAAGGGAGCTGCGGCTTACGAGAACTACCAAAGCTAGCGTCGGGTACCCGGGCGTCCAATGGAATACCAAGGAAGTTTAGTCGGGTCTGCTACCCGGGTAGCGATTTGCTAACCCACATCCATGCCTAGTATAAATATAATTTAGTGCCAAATAGCGCAAACACGTTGCGAACTTCGCTGGCCTGCAAAAAGCTCTGAGGCCACGAGCATGTGCCTAGTGGCGATGGGCAACCATATTTTTGTGTGTAGCTGCTGGCTCGACAATTTTTGCACGGTCACAGCTCTTATGTAAGCGGTTGGGTTGTGCTTTGGAAATGCATATGGAACAAAATGTGAAGAGATGCCTGCTGCTATTCAGGCTGTAAGTCCTGTTTCACACTGCATGGCATGAAAATCGCACACAACATAGCCCAAAACTTTTTACCCTTATAATCGGCTTCTTATTGCGACTTTAGTGAACTGTAGTCGCTGTCCATTGTTTATCCGCGCTTGAGTTACCACTATTTCTGCAGAAAACTGGAATGGATTTATAGGTTTTAGGGCTTGCCAGGCTTGTCATGCAGATCCCCATGGGAATAGGGTCAAAAAAATTTTTTCGTGGGAATCTCCACCCAGCGTGAGGATTTTTTCAGAAATATTCGGTTAAAGATGTCAGCTGTACTACAAAATCCTTTATGAAATTTCAAATTTTTTGGTCTGCCATTGTCCACAGTGAGCTGTGCTCACTATCGTATATTCTGATGGTACTTTCAAAAGCTTAATTACTATAAATTATTTCTTCTTAAGTTTAAGCTCAGATAATTTTCTATAAATAAAATTTGCGATTTAATTGCAATTTAACTAATTTGCCTAATAACATCAGAACCGCAAAAATGCACCAGAAAAGCGATATTTATAAAACACTGGTTTAGAACAATACTATAGCCACTGCTTTAGGAGCAGCAAAACCAATATCGGAGTGCAAGAAGCAGCCAGCAACAGCAATGGAAGCATGGAGGGATCACATCAGTATTTTGGCTGTTCAACATCCTACTGTATGAGTAAATTCACTGACTTCAATCGCTACCCAAAGTGCGAACTATGCTGCAATGTTCACTTATAAACCGGAATCACTAAAAATTTTGAATCAGGCTAAATTATGTAACTCAAGGGATATTGAACCAGTGAGCAGCTGGACATCTCAAGCTAAAGAAATTGTTTGAAACTGCGTCATGTTTTGCCACATGGAGCACTTCTGGGCATTGTTCACTGTGGAAAAACGCAAAAGCTAATTTGCAAAAAAAGCAACCTAGTAAACTGGTCAATACATTTCCAATTAATGCCAAATTGCAAAACACTGCAGAAGTTAAATAAATGGCAATCTTCTGGAATGATTCTTCATTGATATAATGGTGGGATTACCGCAAAAATTTTCGTAGGGTGGGTAGATGTGGGGATTGAAATTCCATTCCCATGACAAGCGTGGGGTTTGGAATTCCATCTGTTAAAAGAAATTGTATTTGCGTTGTACGTATTAAGTAAAGCAAGTGCTAGGGACCCAAAGCAAAATACTTCGTCGAATTATTTTTCTTCAAATGTGTGATTAACTTAAACTTTATATCTTTAGTCACTCGCAAGAAAAACGTTCCTATGGGGTTGGTGTGTTATTAAAATGGCATATTATTACAGTGAACACACCACTGTCGCTAAAGGATTGTCAGTTTACTTTTTTTATTATGGGAGTTTCGCAGGGGCTCAGGGAACTGAATTTGAAACCTTGCGGTAATCATCAGGGAACTGAATTTGAAACCTTGCGGTAATCATTACCCAAATTTGCCGTAATCGCTCCGATTCCCAGTTGCTGCGCGATTAACTAGTACGACTGTATAAAAGCACCGCATTTATGATAGACGTAAATCCCGACACACAAAATATTACTGTCGCATTAGGATTCTAACCATTTCAGGTAAACTCGCTCAGATGAACTTCCACACACTGTACTATACCATACGAGACAGCGTACATTTGATGTATTTAATGCGAATGTATAAAAACAAATCATGATATGGCATATGTCAATCAAGATATAGCATGTATGTTATAAATTATACAAGAATTCTGCAATGATTAGATTTGAAATCGCAAATAAATTTCTGATGATTTAAAAAGTTTTGAACATTAAAATTTCGCTTAAAGTAATTGTTACAAGTATAGACATATGCATGTCCATGCAAAACAGTCAGAAAATCCATAGGCAACTCGTTATGATTTGCTGACATTCAATTTCACTTACCTTCAAATATAGACCTCCAGAAATAAAACTTTCGTGATCCATTAACTAAAGTACCATGATTTTCACATTAAAAATTGATTCGACATTAAAAAACTAATCCATAATTGAAACTTCAACTATTCATGTCAAAAATACGGCGATGACTAAACGCACAATCAAAACAGAAAACCTGCGATAACCTGAAAGTACGTTCAAAATGTTTAAAAGCTTCAACACGATAAATAAAATAGGTAAAGCTCGCGCTGCCTCTCGTTCTTCCACTTCGGTTACGTAAAACAACGCGTAACAGCGTATCTAACGCAGCGTATATGGAATGTGGCACATTATAGTGACAAGTTATAAAGTAGTGGGAATGGATATCTATACATCACACAACAGGAAATTGCCGAAATGACACCAATCCATTATATTATGACATAAATTTACAAGTACAAGCCCATTTAAAGCTATCTATTTCAAACTCAAAATGGGTTGATGCATTGCAGCGATTTTGTTGGTGAACTTCGGTGAAGTATGAATGTCGGGATAAATCAAAATTGTTGCAGAATTATATAAATTCCTAATATTATCTGCTGCAGAACTGCTTACCAAAGATTGTTGGGATCAAATGAGCCTTGGAGCTCGATCTAGAATATCGGCACATCGTTCGATCCATTTTTTTTGTTTTAGTGTGTGCCCATGTGTTAGCTAACTGTTGGCACGGCAAGGTTGACCATTATAATGATTTCATGAGCGTTTGCGATGACCACACTATGGGTATATATATCCAAAGTTTCCACTATTGTTCAGCTGCCAATTTCCCCCGCTATTCAGATCAAATTTGTTTTAGTGCACCACTTTTCAATGCTCACTATATAAAATAATCAAAAATGTCAAAAACATAACCCTCTCTAGCTATTTCCGTAAACTACAGTGAACATATGCCAAAAATTTATTTGAAATGGAATTTCTTGGAAGGTTGTAGTTCTCGATAAAAGATTTTTGCACAGAGGTTCATTTTTGAGCGGTAGCAGTACGGACAACAAAAATTTATTCCTAGTGTTCGTTGATAAATTTCCCGTGTTTCCCGTTTCCTTAGCAATTTCCTCTTTTTCTTCTCTATTTACTAGTTACCCGTTTGTGGAAACCCTGTTTATTATAGATACTAACCGTGTTGATAAGGCTCTGTGGTGAAGTGGTAGCGCTCGCTGCAGTTTCCAGCTAGATGCTCGGATCGAATGCCGGCCATTGCAGTACGTAGATTGCGCGTGATAAAGATAACTTCTCACTGATAAGCCTGACGCAGCAGTGTACATCGCAGTGTTCTCAATAAGCTACAGCTCAATACATACTGGTTCCGCGGGTCCACATATGAGTAATAATGCGCCGCACTAAGTTAATGTACATACCGTAGCAACGTAACAACCCGGTTGGTCCTTGGTGTGGTTGCAGCGAGGTATTACTGCAATGCGAGTGCGCTATCGCTCACTCTACTGCTGGCCCCAATCAGCTAGAGATAGCTATACGCAATGTACGTAGTAAGTTAGAGTAGTATGAAACTACATTAATACCAAAGTGATTTAAATTGATAGCAAAATACAAAACACAAGGGCCTAACGGAATATATTTCAACAGTGATATGGTCAAAGTAACTTTACTCACTTGTCTATGGAAAAGGCCAGACACACCGCATAGGCTCTAAATACGGACCTGCATTAATTTGATTAAAGATTACCGTTCAACAGTTACATGCGTATACATTTATGGGACATTCCAAAGTTACACATAAATGAAATATAAAACAACAATACTGATTTATGTTCGATGAATAGCTAATACTGGTTTCGACTATGCACCACTTCATTATCAAGCAATTACCCATCAACTATCATTTACCTACAACCATATAGCAGATAAAATATCAGCACATACAAAACTACTTGCCTAAAGTGCAAAAAGCTGGTAGTTCTGGTAAAAAAGATTTATTTTTCGAATATATCAGGATTAGGTAAAAACGACAAACCCCGTGCACTACAAATTCCTTACGATTCTTAGGTTTTAGTTTGAGAATCTCTGCGTAGCCAACATAGTCTGACATATGAAACTGTTCCGCCAGCGAGCAAATATGTATTCAAATTCGATGGGTTGCATCTTGTGTTAATCAGACGAGATACTATTAGCTACGGTCGTTTAGCTATCGATTCGGCTACGACCGATTTCATGTATGCCATTGTTTCCTTCGGATTATAACTTTTTACAATAGCAGTTCCAGAGACTATCATATTAGCACCAGCTTCCGCACAAACATTTATATTATTTTCACCAACACCGCCATCAACTTCGATATTTATATCAGGATAACGTGAACGCAGCAAACGCACTTTTGGCATCATGTCTTCCATAAATTTTTGCCCACCAAATCCTGGCTCTACTGTCATAATTAGCACCATATCGACACCGGTGTTGTCTATTAAGTCAAAAAGCTGACTATCATCAGCTTTGGTATTCGGTTTTAGTCCTACGCCCGCCTTCATTCCGGCCTCTTTTATCTTTCGCACCAAGTCATAAGGCTTTTCGGTAGCTTCTAAATGAAACGTGTATTGATTTGCACCTGCGTCAGCCATAGCCTCAACCCACTGCTCTGGGCAAGCTACCATCATATGCATATCGAGAAAGGCATGCTCAACTTTGTTACGAAGACATGATACCATTGGGTGACCGAACGTGAGGTTCGGGACAAATTTACCATCCATTACGTCAAGATGTAAATAGTCAGCTCCGGCATCGAGCAATCTATTACACTCGTCCGCTAACCGAGAAAGGTCCGCATTAAGTATCGATGGGCCTATCAGGGCCTTTAACTGTCGTGACATTGGGAAAATGACCAAATCACCACTAAAACACGTTACATGCCTGTTTAGTTAAAGTACAAGGCCTGAAGAAAATAATTCAATTGAAATTCATAATAGAACAAACCTTTATTGTCCTACCTGAGCTCAACGCACATTAGATGAATTAAAACCAAAACACATTTCTCTACACGAATCTTGCATTTTCATTTACTGTAAACGTACTCCCTTCAGGTGATAAAACTATAGGGGTAGCCCTAGACGATCCTGCTTAATTCCCAGGACCTTCTCTTAGCCAGATTCGGATTACTCATGCATAAAACGCAACAGGATATCTCGACTCGTTCCTGAGTTATTTACAAATAAAGACTCGTATAAACTTATTGGTGTATATACAATATCATGCTTTATCACTTTCTAATTTACTAATAGTAAAGATATGCTGCGACAAATTCTAATTATATTTCCGCGACAACTGGAACATTCGGTACTTAGCTGAAACTTTATTTCGATAAATTACAAAACGATATTTCTTGCACTGTAAAAAATATTTCCGTTTCTCGTAGTCTACTCAGATGTAAATCGAACGCAATGACTAAGCCTAATTTTCCCGATTCTACATCTGGAACAAACCCACCCTTCAGGTGACTTAATACCACTCATAAACCAAGATTGTGATACTATTGTCTTGCCTACAGTAATAAGGATAATTTTCTAATTACTTAATTAATGGAACACGCTGAATATAAACTTTGGTTTACCCTGGTCTGACAAGAAAAATAATCTTGTTAAGACTTTTTGAACAGTTTGAGAGCGTGGAAAACCCCACATTTAACTATAAATATTTACAACAATTACGGATGAAAATAAACGCATATACCGCGCCGTGTGCTAAAAATTCGCCAATTATTCGAGGAAAATCTGCAGCTGCTCATCAACTATATATTGGCGATTTGTTCATAAAACATCAACTTACAACGTTAATACTATTAGTTGCACAAAAGTTTCCAGTTTCGTTAGTCATATCGTCCCTTTATGAAACGCTGAGTTATGCGTGCGTTCTACGTATAAAAGTGGATTTTTATACCATAAGGCTTAGGCTTAGGCTTAAAACTGCAGTAAATACTATAACATTTTTACAAGCCCAAATATTTAAATCCCGATTCCAGTTTTAGTTAATTTTTCTATTTTTTTGTCAAAATTAGAACTGATTTTTGTTGATGTAAATTTTTGTTTCCTAGATATGTCAAACCGTTGACATGACCCGATGTAGAAAAGTTTATGTGATTTCGAAATAACATGAATTTTTGGCCGCCTCGGTTTACAAGGCAGAGATGGAAACGTACCACTTCTGTGGTCAGGTCACTGGATCACGATGTGTGACTCGGTACTGAAATGGTGCGATTCAGAAGCCGAAAGCACTATTCTTTGCACTGTACTCAACACAACAGAACAGTGTTTTCGTCTTGTTTTTATCTGCTCAGTGACGCACAGGCAACACAAGTGCACATAAGCTAAGCTGTGCGACGATAATTGCTCTAAATTCGCAATAATATGCCGTTTAGAAGAGGGGAAGGTTGGGAGCAGTGCTTTGGACCTGCACAGTTGGACACATTCATGCCGTGCAACCCAAAGACGAAATTAAAAACTATGTACATTTTTTATCCGTTTCGCATATTAGTACTTCGAAGTTCCTTGTAATTAGCGTACATACGACTTTATAAGGTGATAAGGCTACTTCCAAGAGAAATATCATACATTTCACATGCCTGACCTGCCTTTGTTCAGGACTGAGTCTCTGGCAAAGCGTTATCGAAAACACGAGTGTAGTCATTCCATAATAGCGGTCCGTCATATTCAGCCTGCCAAGCAGCTGTTTAAGTGTTTTCCAATATTGTTTTTTGTAAGTACTCGCAGTTTAAACGTTTGTTGATTTGACAAATAGCCTTGTCAAACAACGTTCTGCGTTGAACAGAAACGGTTTACGCTCAGTCGACGGCCGGTTCAATTGCCGGCCGACAAATCAATTGGTGGGCGAAGACCAATGAACGGCAGACTCCCAAGAAGCGTCCCATATCACAATATGAGGCTAAGGTTTATGTTAATTTTCGTAATCTTCACCATTTGTTCAAAAAATTTATCGACTTGCATATTAAGGTTTTCAACGGCGTGCAATGCAAAAGCTAAATCCTACGTAAACCTTAGACTGTGCTATATTCAAGTGGACGTTGAGTCTTATGAAACATTGGCACATATATACTAGTTTGAAAATAAACATGGTGTACTAGACGACACTAACTGTTTTTGGTACCGACTGGACTTTCTGATAAGATGGCCGGCCGGCAGACTGGACAGCGAACCGACCCCACAACGACCAGCGGGTTTTTTTGTGGCTAGTATACGGTAGTATATAGTGCGGACTTAGCAAAATTATGTTTGCACACCTTTTCTGCAACGTTTTCTTGAAATTACAGTGCTGATTACGTACATTTTATTTTTTGGGTTTTCAAATATCATTAACTAATATGCAGTATGCTTCATTCAATATCTAAACACCGAACACGCAGTTGCTTGTAAAACCGCAATGCTCTTTACGCCGCACTTTCTATTACAGTGTCGTAAATGCTTAATCTATACCAACCAATCCCAAAACGGCTTAAATTTTAGAACAAAACCAACAGTGATCACAGTTATCAGGTCGAAAAAAGTACACCGGATGCTCATTATCCTGCTGGTCAGAGTACCGGGCTACCCAGAAGCCGGACATCCGACCGGCGCGGGCAGCCAGTAGCGGGCGATCGCGCTGAAACTGAGTCGGAGGGCGGCTTTTCCGGTTGATGCTGGATACTAGAACTAGACGGTGCTAAATTCGGCAATCGTGAAGGAAAAGTATCTGGGGAAAAGTCTTCACATGGATTTTAGCAATTTTTTATTCGGCGCGTAATGATATAGAGCTAGCTGTGCATCTTGATTATGATGTCTTCCTTAAATTTTCGCAAAACCAATACGAATTACAAAGTCTTTGATTCTAGTCAATTGGGGCCACAACATTTTACGTTGTATAATTTTCCAGAGGCACCCAATCGTAAAAGTGACATCTACAATTTTGCTGTTATGCCTTTTATATCAAAGCAGCCGTTTTCGAGTTATAAGTCAATATTTAAAAAATATCCCCAAAACTTGGAATGTTTAACTTTTAACAAAGCAAGTTTATTTGGAACACTCGACATTTTAGGTTTTATGTTGCCAGAGGCAATGAATCGAAAAATAACATCTTAACGATAACTACAATTTTGCATCATTAATTTTATATCGATGCAGCCGTCCTCGAGCTAAAAGTCGAAGTTTAAAAATATATATGCCCAAAACTGGAATGTTCAAAATTTTTAAAAAGCAAGTTTTCTTACTTGTTGGGTGAACGAAAGATTATAGGTCTATTTATCGCGTTAAACAAATTGTTTCATTGCTTTAATCCTACATTGAGTGGATTAACCCTGCGGTACAATAATACAGGAGCAGAATTTAAAATAAGCTCTTGTACCGTTGGGCGCTGTGTGGATTTTCGTTGGCCGGCCGATCATTAGCCACCTTTTCTGGTCGTTGCCCAACAGTATACTGTTGACTATGATACACACTGGTGAAAGTTGTTAAACGGCTTGTCGGCCAGAGTCTATTGCGGCCTTTACGGTCGCGAAAGCATAGTGGTTAATAGATATGAGCCGCCGATCACTTACCTACCGGGGGTTTGTACGTTTACGGCTATATAGTTCTAGGCACTAGCAGGAAAAGCCGGCTGCGGGCCGGCCTAAATTCCCCATGGCCGCCGGATTTGTACCATGTAGGCCGGCCGGTGGCTTTGCCTAGCCATTAACTTGTGAACTGATTACTCAGGTCGTCACTGCGGTTCGAACGGTGTATTATGATAGTCTGATTACCATTCAAGCATAAATTGACATTCTATAACTTAGAATATAATACCCAATAATCAACATACAAGGATTTTGTTTCGTACAGAACCAACTGGATATTTATTTATACACTAATTCAAAGCAGGCTGTAAAACTTAGCCCCAATTAAGTCTGTCTGAGAGGCCTAAGATTAAGTACTTTAAGCGTTTGCGCTGTACGCCGGACACAACATCCATATGCAAACTGACCAAGAAGCTGAAGAGTATAACGAATATTATTGCTATCGTAACTTTTTATCAAATAAACATATTCGACAACGAAACATTAATACAATGCACTGGTCAGGCATACTGCAATTTCCGTTAGTGCCAAATAGCGTTAACAGCTACAGAAAAAGGAACCTATACATATATTAAACAACACCCGTTTGATTTATGATTCTAACTAGTCTTTAATTTAAATGTTATTTAAGAAACCCACCAGGGAAAAGTTGTCGATGAATTGAGCATTTTTCCTGATATTCAGTCAAGACATATATAGGTTTTCAGGAATAGCACATATTGTTATAAACCCAAACGTGCTTAGTAAAGCCCTATAACTGCCCAGAAAATAACGCAACGTTCATAAAACTTCGTAATAGGTGATGTTTATTGAAATCACAAACAACATAATCATGCATAATGGTGAAAATGTTAACTATGCTTGTGTGAATGACATTAGCTAGCTTCTGTGGTTGAAGCACGGTTTGCGGCTCCAAGACGAAACATTTCAAGTGTTAGTCTCCAAAAATTGTACATCTAAGATTCAAGCGAGTGAACTTTAAATTTTAACGCTATCAGATAAATATAAAATACATGACAAAATTTCATGATTTAAAAATACGTATATGTATATACAAATAGTGTTAAAATTTTTAGCCACAACCATGTCCACCACATTAGATATATGTATACTTTATGAATAATAAAGATGGGTGAAAATCATGTAAAACATCTAAGCGTCTTCATGTTCACTTGGATAAAATGAAGATCTGCAACATTACTGACAAACACTTTCTGCATTCACACTTGTGGATAAGCAGATATGGGAACAATTTAATTTGGACGTATCTGAAACCGATGCTGGAATGGTACTTTATCCTTTGAGACTCCCCCCCCCCACAAGAACACAGCTTGGTTTCGTAAGGTTCATTATAATGTCATATTTTGTTGCATCTGTTATTACAAAGGTTTTCGACTGTACTACAAACGATGAAGTGATTTTGACTGTTTCTGTGACCGATGTACCCTTTTTGGAATGGTACTGTATCCCAAAGGGACCCCGCCTTGAGCCATGCATAATTCCGTGATTTTCATGATGATCTTATAATTTGTTCAATTTGTGGTATAATTTCGAAGATGCTGAAAAGGATGAGTTGATTCGTCTTCATGTATCGTTTTTTGGCGCGATACTACTTGCTCTGGCACTCCTTTTGATCTATGTATAAACTTGTGGGTTTCAATGTAATGCTCTAATTTGTTAAATATGTGAATATAAAGGTTTTCAAGTCTGGCAAAAATGATGAATTGATTCGTGCGAACGCATCTGAAAAGTCGCTTGCTTGCAGTGATATCGCTCGCTGTACATTCGCGCATTTTTGACCCACGTTCTAGTATAAAGGAATGCTTGCTCATTCAAGCAGATGGCGCATTCCACATTTAAATCGTAATTAACCAACGTAAACTCTAACAAGACAGCGTTTTCCGCGCTATTTAGTGAAATTTTTGTTTTTCCTCTCTGTTCCTTGCGCATGTTTTTGTTCGTGGGATTTCTACTAAAACATATAAAAATCTGGTAAACTTACTAAAATCAACGCCCGAAGCGGCGGTAAAACTTGAAAATAGTGCCTAAATTTAATAGACAAAACAACGATATGTTTTTGTTGGTAGAATTACTTCTTGTTTTTGAGTTTGTCGTCTCTCTCTCGATTTATCAACGTAAATCCAGCATGTTCTGTTGGGTTTTTCAAAACAATGTGGTAAAAGGGGTATGTTTGTGGTAATAAGGGAGGTAGTTCGATGGTTCGAAGTCCCTTAACACCAAATTGATGGCAAATGTGATAATTTAGGGAAGTATAGTCAATGCATAGGTTCTGTCAAATTGCAGTGCTGAGTTTGAAATTAAGTTCTGAGTCGATTGGGGTGTCTACATTTCTGCACGATTGAAACTTTCCAAGATGATTGAAAAACAATAGTCACACAATTTCACGTAGTCAGAATTTTGCGTCTCTTAATATAGCCGTCTGCTAAAATGTAGGGAGCCTACAATAGTTGTAGCCAATGTCCGTTTAATCACACACAAAACAAAATGTTCATTTCAAACGATATAAAGTAAAAAAACTGCAAAGATAAGTACAAATAACATGAAATATTCGATTAGCTGTTTTCCACCCATTTTCGCACAGCCGTGAGGCTGTAAAATTGTTTTCGACTTTTCATAGCTTCAGAATCATACGCCGTAAATTGTAATATATACATGTAGCTATAGAACCAATAATTTATTAACCAGGGTCTGTTAAATAAATTCAGCCTAATAACAAATGGTTAGTATGACATTACCATTTTCGGTGCATTGACCCAACAATGCTGCACAAATAATGACAATAGCAGTACACTATATTGAGCTATATAGAGAATGAATTGCTTGCTGTACATAATAAGACCAATAAATACTAGTATACCTTGAGTGGTTACTTTATTTTGTATCCCATGTGCTATCTAAAAACCACTGGCAACCAAAATTTTCAGGACAATCAATTCAATGTACGTGCACTGCAACACGGTAAGTTTCAGAGGTCACGTTTCTCTATGATGGCCCATATGATCCGCTTAACAAAACGACTAGAATATAACCAGTAAGCAGATATACCATTTCATTTAACAAAAACAAAACTCTAGCACTCTGAAAAAACTATGTATTATCTAAAATATTTTATTGTGTAACAGAGCGTGCGATTATCATCACAATTACCAAACTGTTTTACCATTTTATGCAGTTATTAAGAGTAAATGAAAGCTTTCTGTATTAGTAAGTACGTGTCAACAAACTCCAGAAGCTTCGTATAACATTTAAGTTTACACGAGGAGACAATCGTCTGGAATGCGTAAAAGATAACAACCAGTTGCACATTTCATAAAATTTGATATTTACATAATTACAGTGTATAATATTCAGCCCTGTTAATTCTGTCACGCGCGTCGGAACCTACCACACAAGAAGAAGAAATGACAATAAAAGCGTATATATAATAAATCTCAATAATGGTCTTAGTGGTGTTCTCAAGGACTTAAGTTAACGTATGGTAGAAGCAGACATGTAATATACATATTATATATTAAAACATTCCATACAACAGTAAGGTTATTCCATATGGCATAGCTCAACATAACATAAGCAATGAGAGTTAGTAATCTCACTAAGCAGAAGTTCAATAATAAAAATACTTTTATGAAGGTCATACATGTAGGTTACTTGCAAACTAAAAAGTATTGCACTATACAATATGATTCGACCGGCCCAGGAGCTTATAGATTTACAAAATGTTAGCATCTGCTAGCCTTGGATCCGAAACCACCAACGTTCCTGAAATGAGCTTCGCTTCTTGAGCGACCATGTCTTGAGCCAACAACGAACTTGGCTTCTGTAGAAAAAATAATCTAAAGACAGCAATTGCGTGATCAATAGTCATTGATATACACCGCATGCAGCCTTGTTCCGTCGGATCAAGGAGGATAGCCAGGAGAGCAGCATAAACGTTCTCATAATTTTTCTCCAATTTCCTTAATTCATGCTAAAATTAGTATGGATTTTGCTAATTCGGCGCGCCATCGCCACACACGCGGGTATGGGGTGGCACTTTTAAGGGTAATCCACTAGCCTCCAAGTATACCTAAAATATACCATCTGAAAAGGGGAGTATTTTACATTGAGTGAATAAAAAAGATTTTACATAAATTTAACTTAAGCCCTGTCGCATGGATACAGACAATTATATTATAATATACAGTCCCTGCCAGAAATTACTATTCGTTCGATAGCTATATTTTTTGTTCGAACTGTGTTTGGAGATCCGGTTACATAGAAGATGATCGAATCGTGCCTGTTAAATGTGATCGAAGGTGATTAAAAATCTTTAAACTAGTCGGTAGTGGAACTACATTTGTGAGGGGAGCTTAGGCTGTGGCATTACGAATGTACTCTATTTTATGTTCTTGTAACTACATTGCATAGGGCTTTATCATTGGTAAAAATATTATATTTGTATTGTACGATCCAAAAAACCCTATAATGGTTTGATCGAAACGATTCTATTTCAATAAATAACACCAATATTTTAATTATTAAATTTTAATATTAAATTTATTAATAATTATTAAAAAAAAAGTTTTTTAAAATCGGTTCAGTGGTTCTTGAGATCTGTCGGACCGAACGAACGAACTAACGAACGGACGGACATCGACCGTTTTACTCCCAGACAGAAAATAAAAACAAATCGCTTCGCTCCGCTCAATAATAACGTCAATATAATACAAAAATTAATTTTGCTCGAAACCTATTCGATCATAGTCCATTCGTTCGAAACATAACAGTCATCTCTGGCAAGGCCATTTGAATAATTTACGGAAATGTGCATTGCAATCATGTACACAAGTAAATATATATACGTCACAGCGGAACTTTTATATTTGCAGATAGTTGCTATATATGTCATGCACTAGCTAAAATCTTTTCTGCTTCACTAAGTATTGATTGGGCATCTTTGTATATTTCTTCGCCTTTAAGATCAGACTCGGAATTCTAAAATAGTAGAAAATAAAAAACTTAACATATTACACATGACACGGAATTAATCTGTTCAATCAGATTATACTGTTCAAAAAACACCAAAACCCAAAATTTACCCAGAGAAACTATAACACTTTTGTTGCGACGACAAAATTATTATAGTAAAAAATAGTCAAGTACGTGCTTGCAATCAAGATTGACAATATTATGGCGTTGTTGTCTAAAGAACTATGAGTTTGATAAAAATGTGTAATTTAGTTCGTTGAGGCCTAACGATATTAAGAATAATTTATCAAAAATATTCTCAAAAAATCTACACATCTATTACAGTATAATAAAGCTCACGATCGTTCTCCAATACTTGTACAACTTTGCAAAGAGCAAAAAATTAGATGCCACACAGTCGCCATGTAATATCAGTGTCTCGGAGCAATTCGGATATGTAGAGGATGTGTTAAATTAGCGGAAAAACGCACCCACGTTCCGCTAAAATAAGCCATAAAAATGTAATGTGCTTTAAGACGTTCAAAGGGTCTGCTTTACTACACGCCTGAAGGGACAGCTGTGCGTTAGATGCTATCTCATCCACAATGCGTCATTCGTTTTAACTGTGCAAAGAGCTTCAAGGATTGCCCTATTTTACTAAAATTTTAAAATGTCGCTACGTATTCGCGTGTCTTATGCATAAGACGTCAACATTACAAACGTCAATTTTAAACATAATTAATTCTTCGAATGCTTGCAATAAAAATACTATTGAAAACGTGGACTTGAAGAACTCCAAGACACATTTCTGTAATTAAACTCCTGAAGGGTTAACAGAAAAAATTTCACTGCAGACTTATTACTTTAGCACTGCGATGTATACAAAGCATGATTCCGATTTGTATTAAACGATCCGAGTGTAAAAAACAAGTACGCAGTCCAGAGTTTGAAATTTCCTTTAAGTAATAACCGATCTAATAATCTAATAAGTAATAATCGATCTAAAGCAACCGATAGACGGCAATATAAACTATTTACTTGATATTATCAAGTAACGCTTCATGAGCAAAAACAATAATTCGTTCTTACGTTATGTGCGACGACTGAGGACCGAATGATAACAACGCTACGCACTATTTAGGCCAATCAAGTTCTTTTGAGCACACAAGCATTGTACACAACAACCTAGACCTTGTCTGAAGGAGGTAATTTCTAGATAGGTGTGACAATAATAATAATTATCAAAACACATGTGCAAAAATATCGAGTAGCATAAACTTTGTTGATGCTGACAGAGGTTGTGACATACTGGTTCCATTACGAGTGACGTTTAGTTGTGCAGATGCCTTTAACTTGTCCGAGTAAAACACAGTCAAAAATCAATCGCAAATGACCCATTAAAACAAATTGGCATCTTGCAACGTCTATATACTAACAACCTATAACACTTCCTTCATATATTTCGGTATATACGGCATGTCATGAACGTTTCAAAAAGTCATACACAATTATGATACGATAATTATCGTACTTTAAGAAACCCATGATCAAAAAAACTTTGTTTGTAAGAATCACTATGACGAACAAATATATCATGCTCACAATTTGATTATGTGCTTACAGCTGTAATACAAGATATTCGTATGTGTTACTAGTAGCTTGCCATATCGCGAAGATGGTGAACTCAGATTGTTGAATATGCAATTTAGAGAGACATACACCGTTATGTATATTGAGCATACATCCACCAAATGAACCGCTAAGTATCAGTCATCTTACTTCAATAGTTAATAAGATATACACCAAGACTCAACTAGCACGCCAAGGCTCAAACGCGTGCTTTATTGGACCTGAACCGTGGTTGCCTGTATGCAGCAGTCATCTGAAAATGCCATTGAGGATAGAAGCACTATGATCCACTCCACCATATGGCATAACTGCCGCAAGTACAGGCAGTCGAAGATGTGTACACCCAACATTGAGCCCAAAAGAGCAAAGTATCTGTGGAGGGTAAGCAAGTACCGAACGAGAGTAGCGATGCACTTTCTAACAGGACACAGACCCTTTGGAAAACATATGAGGACTTTAAGGTTGGCCACAGATAGCATGTGTAGATACTGCAAATCTAGCAAAGTAACAGTTGGACACCTAATGATGTACCGTGAAAGAAAAAGAAGAACTTAGTACCGATGATCTGATAGCATGTCCCATAGAGAAACTGCTAGGATTTTTTCGTAGTTTTTGGAATTTTTAGTGCAATAATAAAAGTGCGTAATCACAATTTATTATTAGGGTGCTTGAAAAGGTCTTTCGCATTAGACACACCTAGAAAATCGTAACCCTATCCTCGAGTATATCTATCTATCTATCTAAGATATACTCCAAGGCCACAGATAGTCTTGATTAGACTCGCCCAGCGTCCAACTCAGTACATTCAACTTTCCAGGTTTTCCACATGTGTCCCATTTAATTTGGGTGCCGATCTACTGTTCAACAATTTTCGATAAAAACACTGCCCGCGGGGCGTTTCCATCCAGGTCCTGGCTCAGATAATAAAGTTGTTTGAGGAGCCTTTGGTCATCCATGCGAAACAGGTCACCTAACCTCAACTTTCGTGCTGTAAAATTTAGAACCGAGATTTTAATTGTTCGTTTGCTGTATATTTTTATCACCTTTAACAAAAATCACTCACAGCGGCTATAATAAGGTCATTATTATCTACTTTTACATCATTTGTGAAAGCATTGTGTACTTGTAATAAGCCGAAATCTTACTAAAACTTTTTTCAAGTCCGCGGTTGCCGTTTTCAGCCTCCTCAAACAGTCGGGAACCATCATCTCAGTTTCTTCTAAAACTTCTTCCTGCAAAATGTAAACAAAGCAATTGTTATCGACAATTCGAGGAAAGATGTTCAAAAATCATTTATCACATGTTCTGCAGGAAGTGTTGACCATAGGTGATCAAGATAAGTTAAAGGAAACCTGTGATTTCGAAATGCTAAAACGAAACTAAACGAATTTCGAAATGTATAATAAAAAATGATGAATCTGGATGAGCTACTATTTAACCGGAAATTTTATTATCAAAACCGAAAACAAACAGTAGAAACACTACCCTGTACAGAATAAATTAAAAAAACATTTTTGTAATGTCCTACGATATTTCAAATTAGTTTCTTTTTGTTCGTGAACAAGCTTAACGTAACAGTGACGTAATCAACAAATCGGTTCTGCAGTATTAGCTGTTATTTACTACCTGTGTTAATTCCAGTCATACAAAGTGTACGATATTTTTTATTCAACACTCGAGAATAAAAAGGGCTAGATTTCAACCACAGAGTTGTATGATATAGATAAATTTTAAACAAAATTTCGACTAACCAAAAAGCGTTAACAATTTTTGTGACAATAATAAAATAGGACACTCGATGGATCCAGATTGCTTACGCATTACTCCTGCATAAAATCGATGAAATAATGTTTAACATTAAAAAATTATATGCAGTAGACAAATGTCATTTTCGAAACTGATTTAACAATGATGAACTTGCGGAGGTATCTCGATTGTATGCGCCGAGCTGAGATGTTAAAAGCACAGGCGAAGCAATGTACCGCACATTAACTGGAAGTAAATACAACTTAACATATCTTTCTGGTATAGGCGGCGTTACAGTTGAAACTTATCGAAGTAGTGTCTGAAATGTATCGAAGCGGAGCGATGATGCTGACTAAATGCATAATATACCTACTAAAATCGGCATACATAATCTCAAGTAAGATAAAACGGCGCAAAAATCGACAGAGCACATACAGTCACGGGCAAAAGCAATGCTCAAAAGACGGGGCAATTGCGTCCGTCTGCGTCCAGACGAAATTGCTTCCATCTGCATGTAGACGCCATTCCGTCCACACTTGTCTTCATATGTGCGTGTCTGTACTTAATTTTGTGCGTGATTGTAGATCGCAATTTTACATAAATCTCACACTATATTTCAAGCGAACATCATGGACTCTTTGTAATAACGCACCAACGCAATCATAATGTATATAAGACTTTCATGTCCCAAACAACAGTATGATTTCATTATTACATACTCAACCAACAAATCTTGTATATTTCCGTATATATTTTACCTGTTTCTTTATGTCATGAGAATCTTTTTTATCTGATTTCATAGCAGCAATCCGTTTTCGCTGCGAAGCTGCTTCCTTTTCGTAAGACACCTTTTCTTTGGACAATCTGAAATCATAAACATTTTTATGTGTGTACTGAAGTTCAAGGCAACTTGCTAATGCTAAAAATCCTCAAAATAGGGTCCCATGTTTTGTAAAGCGGCTATTGCTATAGTTATTATACACCATGAAAGTTACTAAAATTATTACATGCCATAAAAGAGCTTCATAAGTTTTTCAGCCAACTGTTCGAAGTTTCCGTGTGATAAATTATTGAATCCTTAGTGTTAATATGGCATGTCCAAAGTCGGGCAGGGTGCTGGAAACCCCTACACCAGTTTCCAAATCGTTCGTGTTCGTCCCGCCACTTGTCCAAAACCATCTGTGTTCAACAAAATCGAAGATTTTTAATAACTCTAATGTGTTCTGAACACTAGATATTTTTAAAACGTAATTGTTACTATTTCTAATACTAAAATGATATTTTATAGCCTCAAATTATTTTTACAGTAGTAAATTACCTAAGACCTGAAAATATGAAAATATATAATGTAGAATACTGAACAAAATTATGTTCCCCTTCCTTGAAGTTTGCTCAGAGAGTGAACCCATTTCAATTTTCAGAACGCTCCAACACCACCCCCTATCTTTTCGGAAGTCCGGTATGTAGACAGACAGGTCAGTTAATGAAGAATTCTAACTGTTATTGTGTAAAATGTGGTACTGTCAATGTGTCAATTTCTTAATGTGGTATCCATAACTCCAATTTGTAAAGTTTGAGCGTGTCGCGAGATAACTCAAGAAAAAAACTTGAAACTTCTACTTAAAAACTCCTTCCCTCGTATAAATGAACCGAATGAGGTCAGGTCATAAAGAAGTCCGGCAAAACACAAGTTGTAGTATGTATCTTGACAGCCGCTGTAGATATATATGTATTTCAACCAAATAAAAAATATTTATTGTCTTCCATAGCAGTTAGGGTCATATATTACTAAATATATATATTGTTTCTATAAGGTTATCCTTGAGTCCAGGATTACGGTCCAAATGGGTTTTAAAAGAACATAATATGAGACCCGAAATACACAAAAAAGCCCATATCTCGATACCCTATAGCCGGTGATATTACTTCACTTTATAGAGAGCAACTGAAGATATGTAGATGCGCATTACGCGGTGTTCCGTTGGTTATCTATTTTCTAGGTTTGTGTGTATAAGGTTTTTAAAATGTGCCCATGTGACCCGAAACATACAAAACTAGTATTATCTCCACAACCGATGAAGATTAACTGTGATGTGCTGTAGAGCTCATTTTATACAGCAATAGAAAATTTATCTATATCTGCGTACTGCGGTTACCACATTACATCTCTAAGGGTTTGTTTTTTGTGCGAAATTGACAAAGTCCGGTTTAGGCGATTTTTGTTAGAAACCCAGTGATCAATTAAAAAATCTAATTCAAAGGTAAATGCTAATTAAACGGTTAAAGCATATTTAGCAGATAAATTACAGTCTCAAGTGCTTGTATTAGTTTAAAATAGGTATCTTTTTAAGCCCAACTTGCTTTGATCGGCTGTATGTATGGTGGTATTTATATTTGAGGTGCTACTATATAATAGATAAAAATTATAGATTGTATGTTTGTATGCTTTACTATTCAAAGCATAGCCTTGCAAAAAGGAACAGTGAAATTTAAAGACGCACTTAATTCGCACAGCTGAAGTTAAGAAACACTCCTGTAAAATGAAGGATTGTCATCTAGAATAATATATATTGATTTCACAATAAATACTATACGACAGCTTGACACCGTTGATAATGTGAAAGAACCGAACCTAGTGTTCACTCCATAGCATAGCACAACAGTACAAATGATAAAAGAAACATCTTATAGCACTCTTCAGCACATAAAATGTCACGAATACGGTGGTAGATCGGCGACATTTACTTAGACGGTTTATTCCTGCAATCAAATTATTGTGGGAACCGAATATCGAGCTAGATGATGAATATGATAGTCGGGGATCCACATTCATTCAACTGATCACGAAACTGCACTACAAGACAACTACTTTAAGATACGCACGGCAAGATGGCAAAAATTAGTGCTGCAGTTAATTCGTATCTCGAATTATGTAATTCCACTCCGGAATTGACTCTATAAAAACATAAATGCTCATTTCCCTTTTTTAGAATACTATTTGGATTTTATTCAACACAAAAACTAGAATTAAAAATACAGATGGCTGAACCGAGGGAAGTAGAAGGAATTCCACCCATGCAGACAGTTCCGTGCTGCAATTTACTGCCCTTGATTTAAATTACAAATTATTCTACAAAAATTTAAATCCACTAGGTTTCATAACATTTCGATTTCAAATGTCGTGCATTGGATTCAAGTATATAGCTAATTATTTAATGGTGAAATAAAACCGAGCGCGGAAATCGATTCCATTTATCAGTTTTAGTATCTCGATGTACGTCAATTTAGAATAGTTCTCACGCATTAGTGATTACAACTAAAAGTAAAAAATTGAACGTAGACATCATTTTATTCAGTACAAGGCGCACAATTGTTCCAAATAAAAACGGGGCGACTGATGGGATCATAGCTTCATCACATAGCGATAAACTGAGTAAAAAATCCTTGTCAACCTGTGACATATTTAGATATTTTATCACTAGATTGATAGATTTTGAAATATTTATTCAATACCTAAAAGAAATAATTGTGTCTCTGTGTTGGCGCTGGATTTAGGGGATTCCCCCTGGATTTTGTTTATGCAATGCGTAACAGAATTAATTGTGCGCACAGCTGTGTGTTGACGCTGAAGTGATAGACTTTCGCATTTCTTGACGGGTAGTCGGATGTGTTGTGCAAATAGCTTTATATAGACTTCCAGCAATGATTTTCGGCCGAATTCCTCAAAAATCCAACAAGTACCAAAAGTGATATATTGGCCAAGTGGTTGCCGTCCACCGATAATTTCGACATTTTATGTAATTATATACTTTACTACGGGGCATCAAATTGAAAAATCAGACAGCCATGCCAAATTCACAGCATATACAACTAAGCATTTGAAATGGAGCGACAGGAGTTTCCTCAAGTAGTGAACGTGCACATTTGTGACAAAAATATTTTGTTGTTCATCTGTTGGTCGCATGGTTGCTTCATCAAACTAATGGATTTTTTACATTTTTTACTCGACGCGCAAAAAATGTAATGATGCACATAGCTTTGTGTTTACACTGCTTCAATGATTTCCATATAAATTCTAATAAAACCGACATGAATTAGAGGATTTTGGCAATTTGGCGTCAACCAACATTTAAGTCATAACTCTTGCCGGCTTCGATTCGAAAAGTGGAGAACGTCATAAAGAATCACTTATCGCGAATTTATGATGTTATGCATTTGCCAACGCAGCTGTTTACGACCTTAGAGCTAAGGCTTCAAAAATACCGTCCAAAAAGCTAAATTTTTTAAAATTTGGACAAAGTAAGTTTTTTGGTGGTGTGGGTGAACGATGGGATAATGCTATTTAACCAATTAAACACGTTGATTGTATCATGCTAGCCCTATATTGGTTATGCTATTAACGTTGTAATTTTGCAAAATTTCGGCACCGAAAATAATCAGATTTTGCCTTTTTCCAATTTGATATTAATATACATAGGTGAATAAATGTGTCAATAGGTTTAGTAAGATACCGAATACGAAAAATCAACTGATTGTGTTTGTTCCATACGTATGAAATAAGGTAAGCGCCAGGGGCCTAGAAGGTAAAAATTTACTCATCAAGTCATAATTTTCCTAAAATGTCTAATCTATAAATTTCAATTAGTTTTGATCGTTGGAGGAATAAATAAAGTGTTTGAGTGGCACTGCGATGTTTGGGTGCCTGAGTAGGGTTCTTCGCTGCTCGAGTGATACGCTTCCGTACTCGCGTGAGACTGGTGCCCGACTGGGATAGAGCCAAAGTTTCAGACTGTACAGCATTACTTTGACATTCACTAACTTTATTTTATATTGCATTAAAGATCTGAGATATGAACAAACAAACAAACAAACAAGGTTTTTCTGATTATATACCTTGCTCCAATATTTGCTGTGTAACCTACAGTAGAATGTTTTAGCGAACAGTATTTAATTTATAGTGTACACAATTTCGCTTTTGTAACACTAATTTATTCAAAAAAGTCAAAATCAGAATTTTTTTGGATCGCAATACAGATCATGTTGAAATAAATAACCATGACTATGATATTTTTCTTATTTAATCCATTGGTCTACATTACAGGATGTAACTCCTCAAGATCGGTTCCTTAGGCATAGAAAACCCAAAAAAGTAACTGGAAATTAAAAACAAGTAAAATCTGTGAGCTACAAAATTTCCATGTATATACAAAAATGCGAAATTTTGACAGTTTCTTCTATTATGATTCGACTCAGACTAAAATTTCCTCAAAAAATTAACAAGGAGTATTAGTCATTACAGATCTGTATGTACAGCTTTAATCATAACATGCATTATTTCTCATTAATATTATATATATATTATTTTATAGTGAAAAACAGGAAAAAACTTAAATCTAAACACTTGTGAAACGAAAGCATTTCAGGTTTGTAACTAACCGGTAATCAGAGTCCTCCAAGTGCCGTTCGCTTCATTGGCCCAACGCATATTTTAAAATTCTAATTCCAATACAATTGTTTGCCAAAAGCCACATTATTGAAACCAACATCAAAATGTCATAAGAAAGCATCGCTGTAAATAGTTTCTTTGATGTAACTTGAAGACAAGGGTTCGTGACTCCTCTCCGAGCAGCTACTATTTCAAATTTACAACTGGTAACAGTATGCAATGTCGGGATATCTGAATTATCAGGATAGGCATCGCATATGGTATAACCGGCAAGAAATATATCTGTTTATGCTTACCCATCAAAACTTATAATAAAACTGAAAAAATGGTCGATTTTAGCAAATTTTGAATGATCCAGAGACTTTGTCCGTATATATATAACAACTAAATTTTAATAATATCTGGGCATTGTACAACTTTCGCATATACGGCATGCTTTCCTGGAAATTTTGATTCGGCATTCATGTTGACACAATAATATGACCGAATTAGCCTGCATAACATTTAGGAATATTCATAAACCACAGTGCTGTCAGCATGCCTTTTCGTCCAATTTTCGTGGTTTATCCGAAGTCTTAAGTCATATTCCTGAATGCATCTATGTCTAACTTTCTGAAACCCAAGTACAGTGTTTGTTATTGCTAATCATAACATGCTTTGTGACTAAGTGTTTCAGGCTACAAGTTCTGATTAGGATATTATATTGCACACGAAACAAATAATTCTGCCTCATATTCAGTACATAACTTATGACGCAACTTTAAATCGCAGGTGAAGGCATCAAAACAGCACAGGCTTCATTGCTAGTACACTAAAAATATATACCACTACATTTAAAAATCAAACTAAATATTGTGCTGCAGCCATTAATAACCTGAGCAAAAAAGAGTACAACATAAAAACATAATTTGTGACAGCCATAACTGAACTGAAGATCTACGTCCCGCAAAACAAAATCTTATATATAAGATTTACGCCGGTAAACATAGCATTTTTATCAATTTATATCCAAACTTTATATCAGTTAAGTAATTTTGTTTACCTAAGACTTAGTGTTACATCAAGCTAAAAGTTCTGTGTACTTACCGCTTGAACTTATACGAATATACGAAATTTTCGCGAATCTTTGTTATTTGAAAAGCTGTAACACCTCTGATATGACAAAAATGACGTTAGTGGCCTGAAAGGAATGCTATCAGCTGATACTAACAAATCCAAAGATTAAACTATACGACCGGTTTAGCAAGGGAGAATGTTGTGCGAATACACATAAAGAGAAGCAGTCATGTCTCCGCTACTGTACGTACAAAAACGTGCAGCTAAAATAATTACTAATACATTGCGTCAAACAATCAGCTGTGATCACACGCTACTGCTATCGTTACAAATATAAGTTTTATATATCCAGTTGTTACTCAAATCAATCCAACATTGAAATTTTAGCGCACTGACAACCACAATAATCATTCAGCAAATGGGGAAAGCGAGCATCAAATTACAGAGGCGGAATGCTATATATAGTGCGAAACGAATTCTCAAATTACGACAAACGAATACAATACAACTAACCTTTTAGCAACACCAGCTTTTATTCTGATTTGTTTAAGTCTTGGATCAGACATGTTCTGTTTGCCACAGCTGCAATTGATAGAAATTTAAATCACGCGTTCATATATAAATTAAAATTATGATTAATACTAAGTATTAGCATAAACTATAACAAGCGAAAATTTTATTAGGACTGGAGCCTTCGCTGGTCCCCGGTTTTTACTTTCCAATGGCTTGGGAAAATTGCGAACTAAAATAACACTCCCATTACTCTCAGCAGTTTCTAATATTCCGGAGATATTCTGTTTTCTAGACGCAGTGCAATAATCGAAGAATGTTTGAACATAAGAAATGATTATAGACACTATTTGGTCCAGAAATGCTAAATATTAAAGCATATATCTCCGCAGACCTTGATTCGGGCACACTTTTTGAAATAAGTTTCGCGCTGCGTAGACTCGTAATTCGTCTACGAAATCTTTGACTGTGTTTGTTGCTTGATTCATCGTTAGTTGCAGTGGTTGTTGATATTGATACATATATGCCATATATGCCGGTTGCTGGTTCCGGTTCCGGTAAATTTAGGTTCCGGTTATTCCCTGATATATGGTGTTGCCGCTGATAGTGGTATTCTAGGGTTGATCATTGAATTATTCGTAACGAATGGCGTTTGATTGCCCTGTGGGTCTATTGGTGTTGTACCGTAATATTGATATGCCCAGTGTTGAACTGCACCGGTTGCTATTCCTTGATGTTGATTCCAGGAATTCGTTGTTTGGAAAGCGCCACAATTCGTTGTTATATACGGAAATTGTATTCGACTAGACATGCTCCCCATTTGGGTTGTACCACTATTTATTACGTGTGGTACTCGTATTTCATTCCATACGTTCGTCATCTCGCTTGTACTACCTCGTTTTTGTTTGCACCCATTTACATTTGATTGGGTTGCTTGTTGGTTTGTATTGAGTTTGGCGCCTGATTATGATTGGTATCAGACTGTACTCGACTTGTATTAATTAATTCTCCGTGAATACTACGTTGATCGTAATTCATTTGATCATTGTTTGGTTTAAATTGGGTTCGATTCGTATAACATTGTTCTTCTTGCATGCCCAATTGATCATCGTTTGAATCGATTTGGTTGCTTTGCATTTGCATCTGACCGAGTTCATTTCGATTTATACCATTTTGGTTACAGTTCCTATCACATAGATTAACATTGTTTTGATTTCGACACACATTTAATTGTGTCGAGATTGCCCCGAATTGATGTTGGTTTACAACCATTTGGTTCATTTCGCTTTGAGCTCCATTTTGAATTCCATTTATTTTATTGATTGCCACTGATTGTTGTTGTTCCATTATTTGCTGAATTTCGACCGTACTCTGTTCCGGATTAGTTATTGTTTCATCGTTACTCGCAATTGTTATTACCTTCGTTTGTTCCGAGTTGTTGGCTACTCGGCGGTGTTGTATATATTTGACCCATATTGAAACGTCCGTCGTATTCCACGCCTTGAATTACAATTTTTGGTCGATAATCGTTTTGGTTTCGTTTTATCGACTGTTCTTGCTCGCTATCAATGTTTTGTCGAATTACCGTTATTTCGTCATCATCTGTATTTCGCGATTCCGTTCTAGGCTGAGCCAACGGAATTTTCGGTTCGCTCGGTTCAATATGTTGCCAAAACTGTTGTAATTCTTCTGTTAATATTGCATGCCTTTCTATGAATTGTAATTGTGTTTGGCATTGCAACTTTTGTATGGTACTCCGGATATATCTTTCCGGCTTTCTGATATTTGAAAACATTTCCTCTGTGCTTGCTTCTTCGTAAAACGTTTCAGTATACGTTTGTTGCAAGCTTTCTTGTTCATTTCTTTTCGGTTCCGGTGTATTTTGGTCGAACTCGCGCATTATCACTTCAAGGTCTTTTGTTGTATTGTTCGAAATTTTATCGTCGCTATTGGTATTTTGGGTTTGACTGACAGTTCTTTTTGTGCGTTTATTCCAGGTGGCGTTCTTTGGAGTGGCATTTTGGTATTTTAAATTTTAGGCTAGACTTATGTAATTCGTCCCGATTATGAGGAATATTAGTTTTTACTACAATATAATTTTTATTTGGCTTGCCTTATTTAGGACAGGGGTCGATCTTAATTTTTGCCAAAATACTGACCAACTTATTTTATTAAAATTGTTCCCACTTTTACACGACATCGTGATTAGGATGTTATATTTTTTCACTTGATGGGGGTGGGGCTAGGGCTATGATTTTCTTATGGCGGCTATGGGATTATTAAATTGGGATGGGATTCGTCACTCGATGATGTGTGGTCCGTACGCGTGGCCAGTAGTATGCTGGTGGGATTGATTGTTTCTTGGCGAACGTTCTTAGGTCAGCGTATTGTTATTTCTTTTGGCGCGGCTGCGTGACTATTCGATTTGCTCAGCACGTGATTCCGATATAAAGTCAAACCAGCCGAAGTTAGAATCTTTATTCAAAGTTAGTAAATCATACAACAATTGATAATACGGTTCGATTCTTCGTAACGCACTATGTAAGTACCTTGTCTTATGACCTCAGAGTATTTGACCACTTCCAGTATACTTGTTCTCGTCACTCTAACGTTCGAACTCCAGTTATTTTTGACACTCCGTGGTTAAAAATTTGTGGCACCTTTACAGCATTCGATTTTCGTGACTAAGCCTTGTACCAAATATTTTCTCTTAGACTCACTTTTGAGCGTACTATTATTCTGAGTAAGTTATTCCGTACTTGTGAATAGGGTATGCATTTCCAATTTCTCTTGTGAGGTTTGTACGATACCGCCGGACGGTTTGGTCCGTACGTTTATCTGAGTACCTTAACCTCTGCCTTAGAATTATGCTACTTAGTTTCCTTAGAGCTACTAGTGCCGGGCGGTTCACTGATAGATGCTGAGTAATTGATATCTATTACTTTGCTTTTTGAGTCAGTATGTAGCCGCCGGATGGTTCGACTCATACGTTTATTTGATTACCTTATCCTTTTCCTTAGAATTAGGTTAATTAGGTTCCATATGTTAACGTTCCCGCCGCCGTACGGTTCAGCTAGGCGCGTGTTATTTCGAATACGATTATAGTTAATTTACGCTCGTGCTACCTCAGGTTTTATTCGGAACTAATAATAGGAATAAGGTAAAGTAATAATGCACTAATTACCTACTTGTGCAGCAATATTAGAATTCAGTCTTAATTTTGGTAAGACTTGGGCCCTGTTTCTCCGTGACTAGCTTGTTATTACGCAATATCGAGTTCTGCCAGATATTCACTCACCAATTGACCATGCCAGATAAACCAGAAAAGAAGCAGCGAATGCAAAACAATAAGCATAAAGAATCACCAAATTCGTAGTTTAAAAGTTAAAATAAAATAATACTAATTAGCTAGGTATCGTCGTTCCGTAGAGTAACCGATTAAGCCGAAAAACAAGATAAACATATCTATCCGAATAAGTTATGACGATATCCTGAATAATCGTATGACTGGCGTAGAAATTACACATAGCTTTATCTAGCCTAGCCAAAGAAGATATTCGAGCCTCACCAAACTCGGCTGAGCTAGAATCAAAACTCCATATAGGAAACTAAAGAAGAGCTAACACTAGTTAGCTAATAATTCAAATTAGTGCTAATTATGCATATTAGCACGTAAACAAAGCAAAACGCAAAAACAAAACCCACGGACGCAGAAGGGAGGGAGGGGCATAATAAATGAAATTGTGATCGATGCCGGGTTTTGGGATGGTTTTGGACCGGGAACACCCCTGGTAGCGTGGTAGACCCCTAACATGAGTAATTTATCTGATACTTGCGGTTAGGGTATGTATTGATTAAGTCCTCTTGTGAGGTTTGTACTAGATCGCCGGACAGTTAGATCCGCACGGTTATTTAGTACCTTAATCTTTGCGTCTTAAAATTAAAACGGGGACGTGATTCGTCACCGAAAGATTGTATGGTTCGTTCGAGGTGTGGCCAGTAGAATGCCGGTGGGACGCTTGATATGGCGCGCGTCTTTCTTACGTGAGCGACTATAGTGCCTTATATTTTGCGATGCAGCGTGATTCTTGCTCGGCTCTATTGCTTGAGTTCCAGATATTCGGTCAACAGACACAGATATATAAGGTTTATTGGAACACGCGATAAAATATTAGAATATCGTTATTACGCCCGCAGATCACTTGCGACATTCATTTGTTTACCGTATCGAAATAACGTACTCTCCGCGGCGCTCGATTCGAAAAACGTCGGTTCTGTTTTTTGCACCGCATTTTTGTTCACACCAACTTCTTACTAGTTTTTCAATACAGTTAATCGAGCTCTCGTTACCAAAATGTTGGTACTTTCTTTAGTACCAGATTAATTTCAGCTCATGCTAATACTTCACCGGTTCCCTTGCACAGTGTGGCTCCAATTGTTGCACAGTCTGACACCCAATTGGCACAGTCTAACGTTCACTTTCACGATGCACTTCGGCCACTGATTTCAATAATCTCAACGATCCCTATCTAGTATATACTTTAGTTCTTACGTTAAGTTAAAGCTACCGAGTATTTGACCTATTCCTTAACCCCAAGTTATCCACGCTGTTGTTTAAGGGTTACACTTGAGCGATAGTGATTAGGGTTTAACTTTATCTGTTACATTGCTAACGTTATGGTTTTAACACAACACAATCTCGGACCGCGAGTGCACCATGCGATTATGTAATTACTTGAACCTAAGCCTTAGATTTACACTAATAGCGCTAGTTATATTACACAGGCCGACACCAGCCAGACCACGTTATTAAAACCGCACAGAATCGATCGACTTCTATGCAGTTGAAGTTTGCTCAGCGTATGCCCCCGGACGGATGACGATACTGGTATTTAGGTAAGGTGCACATGTTGTTAGTCGTCCGAACCAATCCCCTTACTCACCCGGTCTTCTCAAGAATAATGCTTCCACGCCGACCAACCCGGACGGATGCCAGACGACGCAGTCACACTACTAATAATTTCGAGTCCCACCTACGCTCTCGCGTATGTTGCTATTAACCTATCGCCCCTATTAGACTTATGGCCACTTTCTAACGATTTTCCTGGGAAATTACCATTACTAAGTAAGATAATAATTGAACAACGGTTACTTATTTGTGTAGCTGCTCACCGGTCTACAATCACTGAACCTTAATATGCTCTACGCAATCGTGGCTAAACGATACCACCGCGCATTCTTTGCGCTCAAATATTGAGATAACAATCGGTAAGTCACGAAGCGGAAACCCGAGTATAGGCGTTTCCTTCAAAGTCCAATAGAGAAACCAAGTATAAGCTTCGGAGTACCAGAATCCGCAAGAAATAAGCGCCAATATCCAGTTAGTCCACACAACTCTTTGCATGAAAACACTGTGTTATACTCTGAGTCGCTATGAAACGTGCCCTTCATAACATCGGAGATACTGCCACTCCACCTCAACCATATAGCCACACTAACTGAACACAATGCATGTAACGCCACGTAACCGATAAGTTAAAACACAAACAATAGCTAGGTAGTTGAAACCATAATAAACAACAATACGAAACTAAACGTGTAATCTTTGAGCTATTCTAGAGGACATATGACTCTGCGAGATCAGAACCAAGACTGATTAGTAAAAGAAAAGAAAATCTTAACTATACATAGCTAGTGCGTAAAACGAGTGAAAAATATGTAAATTAGGTAAATAAAAAGTAAAATTTTAAATTTTCCGCACCTGAACTGCCATTGTCATGTGTTCGACGAGAGAGCATGGCGTGAGAGCCTTGGGCGACAACGGCTAGCCGAAGTGAATCGGATGAGCATAATGCCAAGTGAGTGTTCGTATCTGCAATGATAACGCAGTGGCAGCAGCAACGGTATCATAGCTCCGGCAGCGTGCGAGACGCGTGCAACTTCGTTTTAAACGACTTTAGTGTCGGTGCCATTACTACCTCCCCGGGTAGCCGTTCCAGGTCTCAACAGTCCGATACGCAAACGTATATCTAGCACAGTTTAGCTTAGGGATGAAACGAGCCAGACGCTTGTAGCAGTGTCCACGGAGTCTGTCGTCGGCATTGACGTCGAAAAAAAGAGACAGTGAATTATAGACCAAACGTTTTGCCATACGATATAGCATGATCATGTCCGCTCGCGTGCGTCGTGTCTCCAGGGTCTGTAGTTGCAGGTAACGAAGGCGATCTTCGTATGACAAATGGGCGATATCGCGGACAAGCTTCGTCGCTCGGTGTTGAACATCCTCCAATAGCTTGATGTCCCGCTTGTAGTGAGGGCCCCAACTCGTAGATGCATACTCAAGTCGAGGCCGTATGAGCGCTTTGTAGATCGGTAGAAAGATAGCGTGGGATGGGTAAGCAAAATAGCGCCGTAAGACATGGATAATTTGGTTGCATTTGAGAACGACTTCAGCACAGTGGCGCGAGGGCTTCAGATTGTCGGAGACCCAGATGCCGAGGTTACGTTCGCTGGTTGCGTTGGGGATGTTGATGCCGTTTAACTCGTATTGATGCCCGGGGTTTGACCGGCCGAAGTGAAGACATTTACATTTGTCAGCGTTGAATATCATGAGCGAGTCGTTGGCCCATTTATCTATGCCGGCGAGGTCGCTTATCATATCGTCAATACCGATTTCGCAATTGCAGTTGTGGATACGGCGACACATTTTCGTATCGTCGGCGAATTTGTAAAGGTTTGAGGCAACGTAGCCGTCAATATCGTTGATATAATAGAGGAACAGAACATTTTGTAGAAACTAAAATTTGGGGGAACATATAATAGTGATTTTGGTGAAAATGATTAAAAATGGGATTTTAACCCCGGGAACCCTTTGTTAGCCTACAAGACCCCCGACACCTAACAAACACAATCCCCTCACAGTATAAGTTCTGACAGCTAGCTATGTAATACTGGAAACATATTTTAACAAACATAAGATATTGATTAGGAAACAAGTAATTAAATTTCAGTAAAATCTGCGTTATCGTACTTTTAAACCTAGAAACCTAACCGAAATTTTCATCATTAAATTAATTCAGTTTTTGTTAAAACCGCATGCGTTTTCCTGCACATAACGTCACCGGCCTCAATTTGTCTTGGGCTATTCATCCTTCCTATTTCACATTTATATATTTTGCTTTGCAAGTTTTTTATTCACCGTATAAATGTGATTTGTTCATGCAGCCAAAGATAAGCACTGATGTCAATTATCGTTTTACTAAGATCTCGATATTTGTGTTCGAACCATAAGTATGTTGATGAGATAATGCCGTACAGCGTCAGTAAAACTGCAAGACGAGAAAGTGTACACGACACCGTCGATAAGTGGCGATACCCCTAGCTAGCTACCTTTAGAAAATTTGACGAAAACATGAGGTGTCATAGAAACCCTGCTGTAGACACTGTGTTTGACAATGTGCGCGGAATATAGGTTCCAAAGATTGGTACATTATACCATGCAGTTATACGGTGCTGCGCAATGCATAATTATCATTTTATTCGATGTCGCGTGTATTCGCGCCACAACGTAGCAGAGCACGTTTCCCTTGGCATTCCAAGTCTAGATGGTCAATTTCAGGTTTGCTGGCTTCATGGTGTGCTTGTTATTCAAGATTGTTGTGCCGAATACTGTCATTTCGCTCCAAAACCAATTACTTTTGACACAGCTCTTCGCGACCCAGACGTACATAGGATACACAGCTGCATCACTTGTCTTTATGGGGCCATACGACCCCGGCTTACTCAACCTATAAAAGAGACACCTGGTTCACGCCACAGGAATCTGCTAGCGCAGCACAGCGCCGAAGGCGGCATACCGCGGAGTAAGGCAAGGCATACTTTTCAGGTGGTCCACATGTCTAGGGGTAAGTGAGGTCCTCTCATTGAGAGTTAACCCCGGGGCCTAAGTACAGGTGATAAGGCTAACACGCTTTTCTTCATTAGTGGCGTCCCCTTTGCTTTCTCAGGCGGGACCCATGATAGGCACGGTTCATATTGACTATAATCGTAGGTCTCACCCATGGCAGAATTTATGTCTGGCTCGCTTTGGGCTCCAGCAGGATGCCCGGGTGTATAACAATGCAGGTAATACTAGGTATTTAGCGATGTAATCGACGGAATGAAGGTTCACTGCTATTTTAATTCCCAGCACATTTTTAACTGAAGCCTCGTTTAGCCTCTGCTCGAGGACTTCTTATGACTTGCTTACGCTAATTTGTAATAACCGGTGACGCAGCTGCATGGCGCAACTTCCTAACACCATGCCTATACGACCCCGGCTATCGTAACCTCAATGGTGGACCGTGATTACTAAAT
>JASANE010023020.1:0-11920 GCA_030248225.1 Trileptium ribeirensis
AAGTCGGGTATAGTAGAAGGCATTTTTTGCTCTGGTGTCCAATGAAACGACATATTGATCGATAAATAAACATTGTTAGCTTCCTCAGTCTCTTTAAAGTTTCAGAACGGCAATAATGTCATGGCAACACATTAAGTTTAATGTAAAAGTTATTTTTAATGCATTTTAAGTCGACTACACCTTAATTTCTTCCTTCATATCTTTTACTATATATAAAATTCGAAGACCAGGTTCCGGTTCCGGATCCGGTTTAAATGGACGGTTCCGGTTGCTGGTTCCGGTTCCGGTAAATTTCGGTTCCGGTTATTCCCTGCTTTGTAGTGAGTGACACGTTTTTCTCATCTTTCTTCAAACTAAGGTTTTGGCACTTAACACCACGATGTAATTCGGAAGCGACGATTTGATGTTTGCGCGCTATATGCTCACTTACTGTTGAAGCGCCAGTCATGTCGAGTAGTTGCAGAGTATTGAGTTAAACTATCTGGCAACACTTTGTTTTGTATTATAAAAGAAATTGTATGTAGAACCTATGTCGGCACAAGAAGTATAATGCTCGCCAGAAATGACCGTTGCTCGCTGGATGCGCGGTCGCTCGATGTTCGCTGGCTCGAATGTTTGCCATTATTTCTGGCGAGTGCTGTAACGGACGTTTTATGAGTTTTATTTGGCATCTAAAATTATATTCTTTCGAAATGATGTATGTCATGCATAACATTTTAACAAACCATTTCGGTCTACAACAATTATAATGCAATGTGTTTTTAAAATTTCGTAAGCTTGAGTCCACTATTTGCATTTGTAACAGATCCTTACGGATCGTTACGAGGTGGATAATCCTGACCACAGCCTAATGGCAAACTTTTAGCGAAAACCCGTAATCCTGACCACACGATAATGGTCAACTTTTAAAATAAATTTGACCACACCCCAATGGTCAACATTTTTTCGAACAAAAATAAATCTGACCACAGTGTAATGGTCAACATTTTTTCGACCACCAATAATCCTGTCCAGATACAACGACAACATTTTTCCGAATACCAAAAATCCTGTCCACAGTGTAATGGACAACATTTTTCCGAATACCAAAAATCCTGTCCACGGTGTAATGGACATTTTCCTGAGTACCAAAAATCCCGTCCACAGTGTAATGGACAACATTTCCCGAGTATCAAAAATCCCGTCCATAGAATGGTCAACATTTAGTCGAGTTCCCCAATAATGATGACCACGTGTATAGCTGCCAACATTTCCAAACTCAGTCACCCGTTCCTCCCCAACCTGGAACAGATGGAAATAGCCCAAAAAGGGTACGGAACCCACCCTCGCCTTACAATACGTATATCTATGTAAACAGAATCAATTAATCGCCTCTTGGCGTCAGCAAATATATATATTGAATCCCCCTATACAGACCCGTCGACCATAAAGCCCTATTGTCACCTCTTGATGAACCGCCTACTGGCACAAACTATTAACAACTTACAACTGGACCGGTCCGGACCTGTAAAACGTTCCAACCTTGATTTAGCGTTAACACGTTCGTTTAACTTTTTCTTTTCGTGACACTAGGTGTTTTCTGTTTTCATGATATAATAAGATCAAGACCTTCTAAATTATCGAAATATTTATTACAGTTAAAATTGAACTATGATTGTCGTCTGGCATTCATAAGAATATTGAACTGGTGTTTATAAGAATATTAGACCGGAACTGCTAGTTACAGTAATATACGTCTGTTAAGCTGTGACGCTTATGAGATACAGTGAATCGCTGTAACGCGCACTTACAGGCGGGCAGTTGAGGGAGTATTTACTTAACAGTATTTATTTAGGCCAGTTATTTACAAAAGAATGATTACCATCCCAAACCAGGGAGTTGTTAAAACCGTGTTCAGCCGTTTGGTAATGGGGAAGACATTGTTATTCTTCCTTAGTTTTCCATCAACTATTATTAATAGATGCTACCTCTGTTTCATCCATCTATTCCGGAAGCGCGTTAATACGACAGATTGAATCTGAACAAGGGCAATTCGAACCGCGCCACCCTGGACCGGCACAGACCCGGAGTGGACCAGCCACTTTGAAATGAAGTTGCATCACTAGCACATACCTGTGTTATTCAATCGCTACGTTTATGGAAATTCGGGGCACATATTCGTGCTATTCGCTTGCTACGTTGACCTAAATCTGGGGCACATACGTGAATTACGCACCCGATACGTTTACCAAAATCCTAGGCACATATACATATTATTCATTTGCTACGTTGACCTAATCCGGGGCACATACTTGAGTTGTGCATCCGTTAAGCTAACCTACATCCGCCACACATCTGTGTTATTCACTTGCTGTATTCACCTAAATCTGAGACACATATACTTGTTATTCGCTGTCTGCGTTGACCTAAATCTTCTGTACATATCCTAGTTATTCGTCGCTACATCGAACTAAATCCGGGGCACATATTCGTGTTATTAACTTATTAAGCTGACCTAAATCCGGCGCACATACCTGGGCTATGCACCGCTACGTTGACCTGAATCCGCGACACATATCCGTGTTATTTAATCGCTGCGTTCATATAAATCAGGGGCACATATCCGTGTTCTTCACTCCTCTTTTAACCTAAATTCAGGGCACATATCCGTATTGACACGTTACGTTGACCTAAATCCGAGGCACATATCTGTATTTTTCGCTCGCTACGTTGACCTGGAGGCGGGGCACAAATTTGTGTTTTCTTGCTATGTTAGCCTAAATATGGAGGGCATATTCGTGCTATTCACTCGCTACATTGTCCTGAATGCGTCAATATTTGAGTTTGAGTTAAAGTTATATTCCAGGATGCAGTTTACGATCTGAGTTTGTGTCAGTATTGTAGTTTCCTAACCGTAGTCGCTCTAAAATCAATATGCTATCAATATCACGTCCAATATTTCACTGCTAATAGTAGGTATAAATTTAAAAACAAGCTACCCTGTCGGAAACACATACTATGTTTTCTTCAAAAGTTTTCTTCTTAAAAGAAGAATGTCACAGCAGTCATATTGCTATTAACAATACAATTTATGCGCCTGGACTGCATATAGTTATTTAAATATAAAGTTTACGACGGTTCAGCATAATATTTGGTTTTTGAAACATGTCAAATTATTTGACTTCAGCGTTTGCGAATATGCTGTCTATGAAATAGCAAGAATGAGTTCAGACCTGGTAAAGTTGATAATATAATTTTCGATGTCATCAATTCTCGGAATTCCTAAATGTTTTCATCTCAATTGTAGTCAACAAATCCGAGACGTTTGCTGCATGCCATTTTTGCCTGGCATGCAGACTCCAGCGGTCGGATCTGAAAAGGCTTTGACTATAACAGATACGTGCAGTGCAGTGCAACCAAAGCTGTAATGCACACTCTGACAAAAGGTGATATCAATGTCACAGCCTGACGGCTGTGACAATAATGTCTACGTTGCAAACACACATGACAGTAAGTTCAAGAAGATTTTATTTCTTTGTAGATACAATTCATTTCGCTATAATTTGCTATCTAACAAACAGTTGGGATCACTGTTACGAAGCTAAAACCGCTATTTGTGTTGTCATAGTTATGGCATGCCATTTCGTAGTAGAAGTGAGGAAGAGCCAGATTTCACGATCTGGTTCGGCTCTTTGTAAACCATTTCTGGCTCGGCCCTCACAGACAGATCTTAAGCTCTGGTTAGAATCCGCTCTTCATGAGCCATGTCCGGCTAGCTCGGCTTGGCTGTTCTGGAAATGCGGCACTTAAGTTCCTAAAAATAAACGATTATGCTTCGTTAGGGAACATAATATACAAACGACCTATATATACTAGCTTTTCGAGCATTTAAGAGCAGATCTGCGGTTAGCTCGGCTGTTCTTACTGTTGGCTGGCTATTGTATTTATATACATCAGCAGTTACAAATATGTTTGTTGTTTTAGGACAGTGCTTTTAACAGCCGATCACAGATTGTCCAGATACACTAGGCTCGGCTCCCATAGACACATTTTAGATTCTGGCTTGGCTCGGCTCTTCATACGTCATGACAGGTTGGCTCTCCTAGAAATAATTCTCACCTCTATTTCGTGGTGAGCTTACAAATATACATAAATCGTAATTATTTTAAGGCGAAAATACAAACAAGCATGATGCTTGACGTTTTAAACGCCGGTTTTGATATTTCAAAACTATAAAAGTTTAATATTTTAAACCTGTTAGCTTGAAGTTTAAAGGATTTCGTAACAGGATTGCAATTATTAAACTTCAATGCTTTGACGTTTTGAAGTCTTAGTGTCGTACTCCGAACTACGGTCTTAGTTGGTAGTTAGTTTGCTGCTACATAATTTGTATAACATCACATAACTGGTGTAAACCGTTGGGGAGAAACATAGCTCAGTAATGTCCGCTTGCATTCTTTTTAGCAAAATCTTAAAGTGTTCATTTTACTACTCTCTAGGCGTTCCAGTCGTTTTCTAACTTAAGTCTACGTCTTATTTTCATTTGTACTGAAAAACTTCCTTTTTTGGCTCTTTAACGATATACAAATTACAAATATTAAAAACGTTAATTGCAACAGTTCCGAAATGGTTTGATGAATTTTCCACCAAATGTCCTTCAAGTGAAAGCGAATGAAACTTAGTGTTGAATATCGATGGGGATTTCTGTTTTTGTTAACTTCCACTTTGGGGCAATTTAGTGGCTTGTTCTGCCCATTCCGATTTATTAAAGATTAGGATATGTACAACGTTTGAAATAGATTTGGACCACACGCACCGTAGTTTGGACAATCCGCAATGGCATCCTAATGGTTCGACATTTTGTCCAATCGATCCAGAGATTACGATTTTAACTTACATGATAATACTTCCGTGATTTACGTAAATTACATAAACCTTTGATCAGGAGCTTGATAACGGTTTGCGATATATTCGCGAATGTTGGGGGCAAACCAAGCTTGTTATCAAATTCAATGCTATATAATATTGACCTATTGCAGATGGTTGCATAACTACCAATTAAGCTGCGCTAATTGGAAATATTTTATTCCGAGTAACGGGGCAAGGTTGTCAAAAGCAAATAAACAAAGTCGAATTGGAGAATTTAGCGTTGCTCAAGAAATTGAACTACAGTTGAAGATTACTAGGGTACCCACATTTTATGAATCTTTTAATCATAGTTTGATAGGGGTGCACAGAGTATCTACAAACGTTGTTTCATTGATTAAAGTGGACGGGGCAGATCGTGGTCTATTCATTATACTTGGAGACCATATTGATATATATCAAAATGCAGCTCAGTCGTATCGCATGTACTTCAAACTAAAATACCTGTACATGAAATACATGTACATGTATTTCAAACTAAAATTCTTGGAAATTATATATGGAAATTTATGTTTTAGGAAGTTGGCAGTTTGCTCCACCGGAATGGATAACCCGTAAGTCCTATGATGGAGTTTCTGCAACGGTTTGGAGCCTAGAAACCCTATTGTTTGAAATGGTTCAAGGCAATATACCGTATCATCTGCCGCAACAGATCCTGCGCAATCGATTACCGTGGAAGACAGATGTCTCTCCAGGTTAAACAAAAACTCTATCTTTAGTATGTAATATTGTGGCAAAACATTGACCTGTTTGCATGAACTGATTAGACTATTGACTCTAGTGTTTATGATCTAACCCGAACAATTCAAACTTGCATGTTCAGAGCGTATTAGACTTTTTGGTACCTGGGCTTAATCATACATTAGGATTTACAAAGAAAAGTCTTGCTTTAAAGAGAAAATCAATAGTACTCATGTGTCCATGTAAATGTAGACAAGAATTTCTGCCACTTGTTATGTTCAAAAAAGTTGGTCCGCTTCAGTCCTTTTTATCTCAAATTGGCAGTTATTACCATTAGTATTTATTACAATATGTTGCGCTACGACTTATTAAAATTGCAAGAAAACTTTTTCTTGATTAAATATTGCAGAGATTATTTTGTGAAATGGCTATCGATGAACCGATATTAATAGCAGGATTTAGCAACGGAAAAAGTTATCGTGTTTCCATTGTTGAATAAAATTATTTCAATTTGTCATAAGATAGATTATCCAGCTACCTTGCTGGTTTCTTCATTTATCCTATATGAGTCCCCATCTTTAAGCTATAATAATTGAATTTATATTCCGCGCTGCAGGTGATTTAAGGTAGTAACCTCAAAACTCTATCGAAACTACCTCTTCTAGTATCTCAAACTACAAAACGAACGTAGCCTATAAGCACCCATTTAGGTATAAACCTGCTCAGTTATTGCTGTTATTAATATGTAGTAGAGTGAGGCGTGAAAATCTGCTTAATGCAGGAATGGCTAAAAAACCCGAAATGTATAACAATCTTAAGAAAATTGACAAAAATAAAATAATTTTTAGTCCCAAAAAATTTCTAAATTTTATTCTCCTCCTTACGACCTCTCGGTCAGCGGATATCGCGCGTATACGTAATTTCCCTTATATCAACGGTATGATCCCAGCAAAGGCGAGAATAACATGGTCAAACCCAGTTGTTTCAAGACAGAACTTAAAATTTATAAAGTTGCTACTACCTATACCGTGTTGATAGTATTACGGACATCTTTTAAATCTTCACAGTGAATTTTCGTTTAGCTCAATGTTGGTTGCACTGTTAAATTCAGTAGGCTATTTTAACCTACCGCCTTCTACAAACATATCTTTTTAATTTAAGCATTGCCACACACGATTAAACTTTTGCCTAATCCTCAACAACCCAACAACATTTAAAGAACACTTTTTCGTGAATTAGATTAAATATCGAGTTGCTATGAACAAACCGTTGCCGGCTTGATAAAATGGATCCAGGTTGTTTGGCTTTGAGTCGAGCTCATTAACCACTAAGTATGAAGACGGTATTACTCGGATCCTTAATGCTCCTCGCAATGCGAGCGAATAAATGTCGGTACGCAACAAACTCGAGTAATTAATGCCTCGTAATGCAAACGCCGCATATTGTAGCAGCTGGTTAAAACCGGTATCAGTCTGTAGCCCATGTGACTATGCCGAGGATGCGATTAATCATAATTTGGTGTTTGGAATCATTTATTTATGTTTTGCACTGGTTAACGGAAAATAACAAATCCCACTTAGTCATAGGTGGTAGGTTTACCCCTACGCATGATGGTAGGCTTACCCCCTAAGGTTTGGCCCCCACCGATTGTCTGCCCATCCCCCATGCAGATGGACCTTCAACACCCATGCCTACCCAACGGCGTCAACGATGCATCTAGTAAAGTTCCATTTTGCACAATTGTAGAATATATACGTACATTTATATTTGAATGTACCGCTTGCTGACTACGGTCGCAAGTTTGTGGGCAACAGATCAGAGTCGTGAATAATAAGAGTTAAATGTAATGACTACTAGACAGATAAATTGTAAATATGATTTTACGAATTGGCTTACAGAATGTCGCGCTGTCATCAGATGGTGCCTGGCAACCGATCCGAAAGATCGCTTAACACTGGAACAACTTATGACACATCCTTTTTTAAGGAACGGCCAGATATCAAATCCATTTTCAACTGTGAATTCTTCTACAAGTGAAAGCATATTAGCGCAAAGACATTCGACACAACAAGAAGTAAGGAGTTACAGCGATAGCGATGGTCCGCTGAAAACATCGGAAAAACTGCACTGTCGTTCGAAAAAAATGCCGCAAAATGACCAAACGCCACGATACAAATCCAACAAGGTCGAAAGACATTCCGCTGTCGACAACGCAACGTCACACGATAGTTCAACAACTGCCAATGAAATGGAAAATCGTGTTATGAATTTCGACAAAATAAAGACTGATTCAGTGTTTCATTGTCCGACATTCGCAGTGTCAAGCAGTGAAAGCATTAGTGAACAAAAGCGGCTGCCCAACGATAAGCAAGTTCAAATTATGTCAACATCGTCCCAAATTGGAACCAAGGCGCGAGCTGGCTCTAGTACATGTTCGAAGAGATTATCCAAACGAGTCAGATCCAGGCCAAGTAGAAAAAGAATATCTATTTCGTTGAATAATAGTGGCAGGAATCTTGGCAGTTCTTGCGATGAAAGTCCGATCAAAGCTTCAAGCCTTTCTATTTCTCCGCCTAACCGCTCACTGTCATCTCAAAATCCCGAGTTTAAAACACTCGCCACAGGCTACCATCCAGATGCTAACGTTAAGCGCAGTTCTGATTCTTCTGATTTTTCTTTTGCCGCCCTGTCATCATGGGTAACTGAAGTTCAGTTGGATACCAAAGATAGACACGTCGTTCCCGCTGTATCGCAACATCGATTCATACCGACGTCTGAGATTCCGGTTGTAGCCAGCCTAAGTTCCTCGAAGGAGCAACCTGTTCAACGTCCACATAGATTTCTCACCGCCAATCGTCAGGTTGATTGGGTTCGTCGAAAATTTTCACGGTGTTCTGCTGCTGTTGGGAATATTTTCTCAATTCCGATTAAGCGACTTGGCTTACGTCATTAAACTATTTATTGGTTGCTTTGTTGCAAACTTCAACTAATAACTTGATCATGTTTTATTGTCGTGTACATTCCTGACTTGACAAAGTGCCTGTAATATTGTTGCTTTGACTATTTTTAGATTTATGTTTGTTATAATCATTGCGCTAAGGTCACATCGCCTGTTGTTGCTGCGTTAGTTTGAAGTGTTTAAAAGAAGTGCGAAAATTGAGCATACGAAACTGCTCAACTTGAAACATAATAATCGTGAATCGAAGTATTGTGAATACCCATGATAGTCTGCTGCTGATGCGTTTAGTAGATTACAAATGCAGTTTCAAAATGCATTTTCACAATAAAACTGCCATTTTAATTATCAAAAATTGCTCATTCCCGGACTAAATTATTTAGCTAGAAACACTTGAAAAGATCCACGAGCGTTCATTTATTGGACCAGCCGGGCTTGGAACGCTGGCCTCTAGTTTGCAAGACTAGTGCACTACCACTACACCACAAGCCCTGATCACAGCGTGTTCAACTACGCTATATACGCTAGCGTAGTGAGATGCTACACACTTATTAATAACATTATAATAACTCGTGTTAGTAAGAACTTGCAGAAGCTTCGCTGACACAATTGGTTTTAGCGTCACTGAAATTATTGGTTATACGGAAGGAAATATTTGTTATAATTTTAGATACTTTGCAACGAATAGATAATTAACTGGCTTAATGCATGATCAATCACAGTTGCACTTTAGGGGCCTAAGATTACTGACCACAAAAACATTTTGCGCAATTCTGGAGCGGAAAATGTTTCAACTCCTTGTTTCCATTCTAAGTGTGAAATCTTGATGAAGTCAACTGTATCTGCCTGTCGCAAAAGCGACTGGCACGCAGTGAAACCTTAAGCCAAAAAAACCAAAATATTCCAATGTCATAAACGATAACAGTGTACACGAATGATATTGGTTTAAGCATCTCACAGTTTAATCACTGTCGAAATAATCTTTTCTAACGTAATGCTTGTTACCTCCTATTCATAGCAACTGGGAAAACATTTGTGACGTATTGAGCCTAAAGGCACACAGACGGTCAAAATTTAAAACAAATAAGGCCAACCAGTCACATTTTTAGTAGCAGCAGCAATACTCAGGTGACTTAGACACCAAATTTGGTATTTTTGCTCTATTATTGATTTGTCAAGGAGTTATTAGCTAGATATTATGCCTGCAGGAGTTATTTTCGATATCACCTGTATTGTGAAAAAGTGATATCGCTTTAGTAGTGGATATATAATAGACTAAAATTTTGGTCTAAAAGTGGGCGTCCTTAATAACTATTTTTGAAAACGTAAACATACATATCATATATTCCGAAGCGGGGTTAAGGGTCTACCACCCTGACGCTTCCCCCACCCCAGAGGCCCTGGTCCGCCCCGGCCCCTACGCCTCCCCTCCTGAGGGTAGCGCACTACTCCCCCCATCCCGCTCACTAAGACTGCCCGGTGGAGGCGCGCAAAAAAGTTTTTATATAAATTAGCAAAAATTATCAAATATTGGGTAGAATTGGCAAAAATGTCGGCGGGGTTTCTAACCCGCCTATCCTCCCTCACGGCTTCTACTCTTCTTGACGACCCCGGCTACCCTCCCGGCCTTAGAGTCCGCATGCATGATAAATAAAGGTTGTTGGAATTATGTGCCGGTGGTTAAACACTATTATTAAAGGTAAAGACATGGTGTATATCCGGGCATTCGTTCCTGAGATATCGCCGTTGTAATGACACTTTGTAAATAAAAAACGGTATAACCTATCTTACGGCAAAATAATTTAGTAATTAAAAATAAACCTTGACGTTTTTCATGGCGTTGGAGTTTTAAAAAGCTATGGGTGTCATGCAATAAGAATTATGAAGCGCTGTGTAGGTGAAGGCCTTCACAATTTTGTACATGTTTACGGACTGCAGCGTAAGTCTAAAATTGCAAACGTTGGAGACGAATCTAAAATTCACTGTAAAGGCGTTTTTAAAATATCTGCATGTGATTTAATATAGACAATTTGGCCACAACGACCATTTCGCAACAGCAACACTTTCGCTATAAGCAGACTTAAACTCTAATTTCTTGTTGATAAATCGCTGCAATTTTATGGCGCAGTGCGGAGCGTTAATGGATGTTATATTATTGTTGCGTTACATTTCGTCACCGTGCTTTAAATATAAAACCCTAATGTCACATATAAATGAGTTAACCCAAAAATATAAAGAAACGCACATGTAATGATATAAAATGCTGCCCAAAACTGGACTTAAACACAAATGTCGCTTTTACTCCGTTGCAAGAATATTATGTCTTGTAATGACTTGTTTTAGATATATACAGCTAATTTTTCTATATATTTCTATGTTTTGTGATTGTAAACTTGAAGATGGACGGGTGTTTTTAAACACACTTAATCAAAATATCATTTGACATGTTACCATTTCAAATATTGTAAACCTTTATATTCTATGCTGTTTCAGATTTGTTATTGCTACAACCATAGTGGTTCTGTGTAATGTATTTTTAGTTAAAGTTGTTTGCTATGGGATGTTTCAAACGTTGTGAAAAAATTCCTAGCTTTTTCCTATACCTCGAGAGTAAAATTATACGCTCGAGAAAATTATCAAATCTATGTTTATTTAGAAGCGTTCGCATGCCCAAATTGAAAACTCGAACTTAATACATAATTTCAAATAGTTTTTTCCGGAATTTTTTCACTTTTTGGTGAATTTTGTGAATACTATTTCAAATTTTTGAATAATATAATCACAGCAAACATTGAACAATTTTGAAACAAAATTTAAGAAAATGTATCAAAAAAGCAAAAAGATCAATGTTTTGAAGATAATGGTTTGCCACATTCTCCTATTATAAATTACAGCCAAATTTTGTTTAAAGCTTTATAAAATTTTAAACAAAGCTTTTTAACGTGTGATTGCTTCTTTGGTATTAATATCATCACATCAACATTATTAAACCAAAGTTTAACTTAAGCTTTCGATTAGCTTAAATATTTTGTTGCACCATTCATTTACAGTTTATTTTAAACTTGGACTGATAAAAATAGGACCTTGCTACATGTTAATAGGCAACAACCTTTCATCTCAATGCTATAATGTGTCCATTGCCTGCATTCAGCAGTGTATTTTTCACACATCGGTATACTGAAAGATATCGAAGAGAAGTTGGGGCATGTAACAGTAATGAGCCCATGCTAACCTTTCATGCACTTGGAGCTCACTATTAGTTTTAGCGTTTGTCTAAACAGATGCAGTATCAGATGTCATTAGAAATGATATTTTATATGGCCCCCTTACGCATGCACTATATACCATCTAGCATTGCTTATATGACAGTGATGTAAT
>JASANE010023021.1:0-40252 GCA_030248225.1 Trileptium ribeirensis
TTGATATCGGTATCGATGCAAATTTTTCGATACCAAAAGATCGGGTTCACGAAATATTTCGGCGATTTGATCCTGATGTGCGAAGCTAATTTTTTTGATACTAAACGTTGCCATTCTGAAAAATCCCGATGATTTATCTTGCAATATAATCTGACCGTCATCAGTGCTTTGATCCGTACAACTATTAACTTGAAGCGGCCCGGTCCGCAGATCAGGACAGGCATTATTAATTTCGAGGAAACGAATACAGCAAATACGATTAACCGTTAAAATTATTAACGATGACACTTCGGTTAATTTTGACACACTATGGTAACGACTTAGAAGCTCTGACTGTGCTTGTAAACACAAATGTATTTACTATAGTAGAGATATTATTTTGGAGTATGCGTTGGTTACTCAAGGCTTGAAATCATAAGTGTGGCCTATGAAAATTTGAGTCTTATATTAAAGTCTGGATACAAACGTTTTGAGTTTTGTAGATGTACCGACATGCAAAGTTTCTCTTATAATTTTGAGTAATCCGCTTTACTTCACGGTTCCCACAGGAGGGATAGGTAACTACCACGTCGCCACTTTATTCTACTTTGTCCATCCTGTTCCCCGAGACTTTTTACCAGAAGGTCTTTTCACAATCTACCATCATGATGTTTTCATGCTTTTATTGGTGCTCCTTCCGAGTTTAAATATTGTACACGATTGTATTGTAAGCATCATGACTTTGCTTTGTGGATCACGGCCAGCATGCCATAAGGTCAAATTTGAGCCTTGTTTCCCGGGCGGAAACAGCCAGGTATCGTTTCTTTGCAGCCCAGGGTGCAATACCAATCGCTGCACCCACCGCTTACAACTCCGGGCGATAACCGCATTTATTGCTTCATTTATTAATACATTGTGGCCACAAGTTCTGCTGATTGCTGTCAGAAGCATAAATATATTCACCAAATAGTATAATCGTTCGATATCAAGAAAGGATATTCCACATTATTGTACAAAACATCTTTCTCTCTTCGCCAAGTAGTAGCTCCAACATTCGTTTTAACATTCTTGACATATATATGTATAAAATTTGTTTCAGTGTTGCAAACACCCTAAGGCGTATATGTATCGCTGAAGTGCCAACGTTGGGTAAGCTATAATAGAAACACAGGTTCCTTACGTATAAGTGTTTACTATTTCCGTGATTAATCACAAAAACTAAAAAATTGCGGCTGGCGGTGTTTTAGCAGATAGCAAATAAATAACGAATGACTATGAAATGCTTCGTCACGGTTGAGTTCTAAATTTATCTTTTCAGTAAATATTGATTATTCTTTTAACAAAAATACGGTTTTTTGGAACTTTCTTATTTAGTTTACCTATTTTTGTGACAAATCAAACGTAATTAAGTATTATAAGCCAAATTTCTCGAAGATTTGTCTGTACGTATCTGGCTTCTCCATACTGCCAATATTATAGCTGGGTCAACACGGGTTTGCCTCAGCTTGGAACTGGGGGAACTGGAAATTTTCGGGGGTTTCCTCCAAGCGATCTCTTAAAATTAAATCAAGTGTTATAACTATCAGAAAATATGATATGTGTATAACTTACAAACTGGCTGTAATTATGGATATTTAATTATTGAAAATTTCGGTGCTTTTAGTATCCACAAAAAAATTTGGCGATTTTACCCAAAATCGGGTAAAATTAGTATATTTTAGCCTTGCAGAGAAAATTTTCTGCTTTAGCCTCCCATAAAAATACCTGCAGTATGGTGGAGACCCAACTTTACCTGAGGTCGTGAACTTGGGAACGGGAAGAGATATCGAAATACATGTATACGTCTCCGTCCGCAAAAGCCAGCATTATTATGTATTGAGATTCAGAAAATACTAAATGGCAGACAGAGTACCTATTTGTTCAGTATAATCCAAAATGAAATATAGAATGTTAACAAAACTTGCAGTAAAACACTTGGAACCAATTGAGACGTTATACATAAAGTTGGTAAGATTAATAAGACTAGTAGCTTGTCTTATCGCCAAAATGGTGAATTCTGAATGTTGAATATGTAATTCAGAGCGATGTACACAGCTATACTGAGCATTAAGTTACAACGTAGGCTACCGGATATCAGTCATGTTGCTTGAATACTTGAGATTATATACCCGATTGTTTAACAGCATAAGCACTATAAGACAATAATATGCTCGCAATGTACATTGAGAATAAATTGTTCTGTAAAATGAGACGAAAACTCCTATATACCTCCAGTGCTTGCAGAGATATTTCCATTTTCGCATATTTTGGATCCCTTGGGCTCATTGGAAAATCTGTTTGACCCAACTCTGCAGCGTAAATAATGACAATAGCAGCATACTATTTGCAGCTACTTAGAGAATGAAGTTATCTACAATATGATGCCTAAACGCCCATATAGCTTAAACAGTCGCGGAGATATTACCATTTTCGTGTATTTTGTGTCCCATTGTTTCATTTTGGAATCCGTTTTGACGCAAATACTGCACGCTGAGAGAATCTCGTAGCAAAGCATTATATGCTATTTTATAGAGGCTTACTAGCTCTAAAAAGGAGCCCAATTTTACGCAGATATCTACACCGGTTGTCGAGTTAATAAGTAACTAGATTTTTAGTCCCCTTTGGGACGCGACACGAGCCCCATTGGTCCGCTATTTCGAGGAAACATGCAGGGATCGTTGTGCCGCATAATTAAAGGATGATGAAGTAGATATTTCAAGCTATCAAGTGAGCTGTTGAGCGAATCAATCCATGCAGCCAAAGCTAAGTTATGCCTGTCATCCTAAAAGCCCCAATAACGGACATTGTCAAATTTCATCACTGTTACAGCTCGAAGGATTTGTTCGCTTCCCTAGTTTTGGTCACTTTTAGAATTCAGCTATGGACTATTTTGATATTGGAATCCGCACAAATATGTTCATTGTTAGCTTTGGCTTTTGGGTCAGTCTAGTTATTGTCAAATATCTGTACAAACTAGTTTGATGCTGGTACCTTCACTTATATCGATATTAGCTCTGTAGTCTTCCGAGATGGTTAAGGATGCATACTTATAGTGTGTTTTTGTGTTATAAAGATGTATTCCGAGTGAACCCGTATTATTTTTTTCCGTATATTATTACTACGCATAAGTAAAAATCAGCGTCATAATGCTCACTTCTGCATTCGCTGAAAAATTTGCCAAGGGCTTAAACCGACCGCCTGGCTCGAAATTTGGAGGAGGGGCGCCGAATTTTGCCAGAGGCCGTGAACGTGCGCTTCATGGATTGAGCTGGGGAAGCGAAGTGGAGGTCTTGATGCTAAAAAAATTCCAAAATTTATTATTTTCAACGAAAAACGCTAAAATTGTTAGTACGTGACCTATTTCTTAGCCAACGCACAAAACGTCTTCATTGGGGTTGCAATAATTTCTTTTCAACCGTTTTTGCTGAAGTTAATCAAATTTTAAACTTCAGAAAGAAATTTTCTTAAAAAATTTTGTCAAGTTTTTATGTCAACTGGGAAGGTTTACCGGGAAAAGTCAAGAATTTTGCCAGGGGATGTTTTGTCATGGGGAGACAAAATTTTGCCAGAGTGCCCCACGGGGGGTACCCGTGTTTTGCCCGGGCGCTTTGAAAAAAGCTAGGGTACCCACCCTCACTTTGGACAAACCTGTAATATTCTTCTGATAAATTTTGGAGATGACTTATAGTGTGTTTTTATGTTATAAAAATGTATCCCGAGTGAACCGGTATTATTTTTATTACGTATATTATTACTTCACATAAGTAAAAATCAGCGTCATAATGCTCACTTTTGCATTCGCTGAAAAAATTTGCCAGGGGCTTGACCGCCCACCTGGCTCGAAATTTGTAGGAGGGGCGCCGAATTTTGCCAGAGTCCGTGAACGTGCGCTCCATTGCTTGAGCTGGGGGAGCGAAGTGGAGGTCGAATTCTAAAAAATTTCCAAAATTTATTATTTTTCAACGAAAAACGGTGAAATTTTGCTGAAGTTAATCAAATTTTAAACTTCAGAAAGAAATTTTCTTAAAAAATTTTGTCAAGTTTTTATGTCAACTGGGAAGGTTTAAGGGGAAAAGCCAAAAATTTTGCCAGGGGATGTTTTGTCATGGGGCGACAAAATTTCGCCAGAGTGGCCCACGGGGGGGTACCCGTGTTTTGCCCGGGCGCACCGAAAAAAGCTAGGGCACCCAGCCCACTTTGGACAAACCTGTAATATTCTTCTGATAGATTTTGGAGATTTTTAATTTACCGTTGGACTGAGAAAATGCGTACACTGCTTAATGCAATTGGAATATTCGCCATTTTTCGTCATTTTCGGGCTGTAAGCCCAACGATTTCGTTGTTATTTAACATTTTATTACGTTTGGCGGTGTATGCATGTTATCGTCTAAGTGGATCAACGTTAGTTGATAAACTCTGAGCAGCTTCTAGCTCCTGTGCCCATGTTAAACTTATGCTATTTGCTGTCAGTGATATTTATTATTTAAGCTATTGATTGGGTGTGTATCGAAGCTAATTCGACAGTGCTACACGACGAATATTTAGCGCATCGTATGGGACAAATTCCTTTAACGTCGGATGATGTTGTTGACCGGATGCAGTATAGTAGGGTACATATCTTATGATTTTCGCCTTATCAATAACTATGTGATTTATGTATAAAATATAGCTATATGGCCGTTATGTTAAATTACTACGCCTCAGACCTGATTAGGAAAACACTTTATTGTACTGGCATATTTCTCTATGCATACACACGTCGGTCTATTTTTGTGATTTAATAGTTTACCTTAGCGATGTTGCCATTTTGCTATCACGGCTGGGTTTGTCCACGTTGTATAGAATAAAAATTCATCGTAGATTGCTAATGTATCATTTTGCTTGAACCAAAACATTACATCAACAATATATCTGTATCGTCGGAACTTGTTAAATCGGATGGGGGTGCAATCTTAAAATTGTTGCACCTAATATGGTATAGGTGGACCCGCAACCACTATTTGGGGGCCTCATTCCAGCGGCTCTGCAGACTATTATATACAGTCATCATGCAACAGTAATTCTTGGTTGTATATCATAAAACTACATCAAATTTCCACTTTTGACGAATTTTAAATCATCAGTGTAAGTAGTTGAATCCGCTCAATGTTGGTGGCTATCAAAGACTTTTTTTCAAAATCTTCTTAGATAACATGACATGTGGCTATGGAATGCTATGACCAGTTTTTGGTTGGAAAAGAAGTAGATAAAAACATAGTTTTAAAACTGACCTTCCATTATCGTATTTTTAACAGCTTCAATTTAATGTAGTTGCAACAGATAATTCAAATTCTCTGGATAATTCATAAGAAATAGTATTGCAGTATTTTATTAGCAAGATGGATTATGGGAGTACTTGGTTGACCTCATTTTTCTAGTAACCAGCGCTATGTTTTTGCATATAAATTGATGATTATCAGTTTGACCAGCTCTGCATTTAATATCAGAATTGAAAAATATAGCTTGACATTCAGAAGAACCTCATTTTACTCGTTAAATATCGCCTAAACCCTATGTACATGCAGACATTTAAACTATTTCAGGACTGCCAGTGCACTGACTTCTGTCCTGAATGTGCAGTCGAACTAACACTTGATGTTCGGTGTACTGACGATGCTACACGGCAGGTTACAACGGCTGACCTTGTATCTGCTAATGGAAGAGTCGTTCCAGTAAGTTAATTGTATAATACCCTGGCGAACCGGTTTCATTAATTTTGGTTCTTAGTCTTTAAATCTCGGTTTGAAATTGTAAACTTTATTTCGACGCTAAAGATGTTACCGTTTTTATTAAAAATTATTATTTTTGAAATGCTAAATTTTGATGTAACTGTGATTTCCTGGTGTCGCACATCTGTAACATTTTTATTTATACAGGCTTGCGGAATGCACCGTCAAGACGAAGTCAGTGATCCCGAAGCCGAAGGTATTTGCATAAAATTTCTCTTTAGGTTGCTAAATTTTATGTTTGTATTCTGTTTTCCGACCGAGGTACCTGTGCAGTTTTACAGCTGGCATGCTCTTGATATATGAATGGTTTTCTGTACAATATCACTTCTTGTAAGTTTGTCATTGTTCATTAACGCGTGTGTAGTTTTTGAAACGTACAAAAGTAATTGCCATTGGAAACGATCGCAATCGATAGAAATTTCGTTTAATCAAAAATAATTGAAATTTTTAAAAAATTAATTTATTGAATTCGAGTAGCGAGCGAGTGGAACGAGAATTTTCAATTTTGGCTCTGGAGGGGGGTTGAGGGGGTCCTGTCTGTGTGTGTCTGTCGCACCTGGATCTCAATAACGGTTGGGCGGATTTTGATGCAAGATAGCTCATTCGAACCGCAATGGTCGATTTAGGATGACGGAGCCCGATTTTTGAATTTTTTTCCCGTGGGAAAAGTTATGGGGCAAAATTACGTCATTTTGGCCAATTTTTCGGGCACCCCTCCAGTTTTTGCGACTTTTCTCAATATGTAAACGAGATATTCGCAAACTAATAGGCTTATTCCATGTAGCTTTACCAGAGCTTTCCAATGATATATGTTAAGTTTTTCAACTACTTTCAATTCTGGAGTCTATAAGCTTATTGTTTGCGCCAAATTTCATATTTGGTGAAAAGTCGTGGGAAATGCACCTAAATGAGTGCTGATTGTTGGTTTTTGTGTCGGATATGGAGTTTTCTGGGCCAACAAGCTGATTGCGAGTGTCAAACATATTGTGTGGCAAATATTTTTCACACTTCTGCTTCATACTTGGTATGAAAAATGACATTTTTCTCAAGTATCGGTTTGAATTCTTTAACGTTTTTTCATGGTCAATTTAGGGTTTTATTGAATTATTAAATTGTTAGCTCATTGTTTTTGTACTCGTTGCATGATGTTTTGTCTACTGCATACGTTGGCTATCAAAAGAGGCGGGCGTAACTATGACTCATCACTCACGGTTTATATAATGCTGCACCTGCGGACTGTGTGTAGGCTTTGTTTGTGTATGCTTTCTACAGCAGACTTCGGGGGATTGTTCTCACCACTCGAATCCTGGCTCGCAAGCGAGCTTCACTAGTTTTTACCATAATTGAAACAGACCGAAATATCAATTTATTGAGATAGATCGAGATTTCGTTTAATTATTTTGCGTTAAATTTATTTCTGGCAGTGAATGTACGGTACACTTCTAGTGTCGAACAATAAACTGTTAAATTTTATGTGCATTTATTTGCGTTCACGGGCAGCGTTGCTTGACCAATAATGCATTTATATTATGCAGTACATTGTTGAACATCGAATTTGTAAAATTCTGCATTCATATTTTTTATTTATGACTCGGATGAATTTTAAATCACCAAAATTGTGTTTGTACAAGATAACATTTTTTAAAGTACGGGCTAAGCAAATTAATAAGCTATCATGCAGAACTGTTCGATGTGAGAATATTCGTTCTCATCATTTGATCATAATACATCGAAAAATATCACGGGTTTCTTTTTTCAAATTAATATAACGTTTCCATGACAAATTTTGATATTGTTTTCCATTTACTTCGTAGCGGTTGTTGTATTTACGCAGTGTTTCTTTTATACAATAAATCGTAAACTGTAGTTTAACTACTATACGCGACATTCCCTGACGCTCGCGTTACTGCCTAGTTGTTTTCGCTTGTTGCTGTTCACACGTCTGTTAATTTATTTACAGACATTATCATTGTTAAATTGCGAAAAGGGCAAGAATTAAAGATGAAATGTTATGCGAAGAAAGGATTTGGCAAAGACCACGCGAAATGGAATCCTACAGCAGGCATTGCTTTTGAATATGATCCCGATAACGCGCTTCGACACACAACATTACCGAAGCCCGAAGAATGGTGAGATTATTAAGTCAAACTGTACTTTAATAGAACACTAATGTGTATTTCTAATCTACACAGACCATTCGCCAATGAGAGGGTTCACCATTGTGCTTGTCAAACGACTTCAATTTTGACGGGCCGTAGCTGCTCCGGCGATTTTATTGATCCCACCGGGTTGACTTTTCATTTTCATAATGGGATCTCACGAAACGTTGCTATAGTCTTTTAAACACTTGTTTCCTCCATCTCTCCATTGTGAGCTATTTTGCAAATTGTTTGGTTAAATTTGTGTTTGTAAGTTTGTTCGGCCTTGAATTTTTGTCCAAATTATCTAACTCAACTGAAGCTTTGAGAATGTAACCAAATTTAGTATTTCTACACTGATTATAAAAATGATCGCTAGATAAAATTTATAATGCCCAAATTCATCTGATCGCAACCCTTGAACACAACTCGGAAAATATTCCATCCTCGCCATTTCTACTACAGAATAAGTATTTTTGTTTAACAGTTACAGAGATCTATATTTCTAGGCTTATTGGCCTGATGTAGTTATATAGGTTGGCATATGTGTACTGGATAGCCATATGAGGCACAGTTCTTTTGATATATATGAGCCAAGGATTTTATCTGATTAATTCTGTCGAGTTTTATGTTTACTGATGTAATATTGCCCTGATACAGCAACAACACAATAGGTATAGAAAACCCTGGTCTGATATTTGAACCTTATCTTCCAGACAATATTATAGCAAGATTGATTATAGGTTGCTGTCATTGTCATTTATAATTGCATGCCAGCGCAATTAAGGGATAATGTCGGGTTACCTGCATCCCTAGTGTATCATAACATGTTTTATTCCTGAAATGACCACGTAATGTTGTGTCTCTCTAAAGCTAAATCTAAGCATAACTTAGCATGAGCTCAGAATTAAACTTAAAATTTGTGTACTATGGTACTTAGCTTAATATGGAATGCCTGAATTCTGTTATTTGTAGTTATTATAGAATTTTTAGGCCGAAAAGTGAATTTTCTGAGCTTGATGATGAGCAGCGTAAGTTATTTTTATGATTTGTTTCTCAGTGTAATTGAAACTTTTGCACTTAAAAATCAACCTAACCGTTAACCTATGTGATTTGATTTTCCAACGTCTTAACGCATTTGTGGTTTATAGTGCATCGATTAACGGTTCAGCTCAGATTTTGGTGATATTCGGTTTAGCTCGACGAGACGATTTGGAAAATATTTCGAACATTTACGACGAAATTTTTGTGATTACCAGTAGTACTTACTCCGTGTGCCAAAAAATTTTGGGAAAATTTTTCGCGATAAATCAATTTCAAATGTCATTGAAACCGTATTAACGAGTTATTAAAGCGAACGCTGTCAAAATCAGCAACTGGATGGGTTTCGGCGATTTACGGATTAAACCTAAGCCAAACACGTTAACCTATAAATATCAATAAGGGATCGGTTCATAGGTTACCATGTTTGGTTTAGGTTTAATCCGTAAATCCCCGAACCGATTCAATTGATTTTGAGCCAATCGTCTCATCTCGTGCAAACGGTTCCAAATATATAGAATTATACACATTTATCTAGTTAAAATTTTCTAAACTTCGATGCCAAAGGATCGTTGGTAACTCAAAAAACGAAAAAAAAACTTGTCATAAATGGATATTTTAGAGCCGACTGGTCAAGCTGTAATATATTGTACCAAAATTTCAGCTGTTTCTTTAATATTGATACATTTCGAGCAGATGATTTTTTGGAAAGTCCCGGAAGTAAACCGCGTAAATGAATTTTGCATAAGTTATAAAGTTTTTACAGAACCAACTCCAACTGCTAAATCTCGCATAGGTTTCAGCGAAATTCGTTCGTTTGCTACTTTTCGTTTTAAATTATGTTTACTGTTTTGAATGGTTTTAAATACCAATAATGCTTTACAGTGGTTGCTTGCAATAAAAGTCAAATTTCCACCATACGAACATCACCTTTAATTTACTTATCGCGAATGTATAGAACAAACTGAACAGCTGGCAGACAATAAAGCGTGCTAAAAATTGCAAACGGATCTTAAACGAAGTTCCACCTCCGTTCCAAGAAAATTTACAATTTCTCAAATAAATTGGAACGAACTGCGCTATTTTCTTGCGAGCACTGCAGTTTTAATACAGCATTACTCACCAAAGTTAAATGCTGTTTGTTCGATGTTCTCTTGATATTCGTTTGAAAAATTGATCAAAAGGTGTCCCAAGTTTGTTTGAGATGTGTTCGAAATTTTTCACGCGCTTTTTTAAAAAGTGATATCGAACTTTGTTACTTTTTGCAGACAAAAATAGTTCGATTTGTGCTCCGTGTTCGTTCGATGGAAACTCGACCGAAATCTCTCTCGAATACTGCATTATTTAGAAATGATAAACCAGTGCCTTCACTAATACAATTTGTGCCAATGTAGTTTGAATAATACAAATGCTAGTAAATTACTGTCATAATCATAGCTGAATTATAAGCACATATAACTTATTGTATTATTCGTCTTTTTTCCCGCCGTGACACTGTTTTACTGTCGTTTCATTCCGTTGATTGTTACTGCTATTATTATGTTATAGACGAGGCACCTGTTGACGTGTTAGGAAAGCCGAGGAAATTTTGGTTCAACGTCGAGTCTACGGGTTCTTTGAAGGCAGAAACTATTATTTTGTCTGCGATTTCCATTTTGAAAAAGAAACTTAGCGATCTCCAGACTCAGTTAACGCAAGAAGTCCATCAAGATGGTCTAGCGATTAATCCGTGAAGAGTACATTTTTAAAGCGTATAAAATATTACATTGTTTGTATTTTTGTGAATTTCGTTTCGAAAACTAAATTGATCTGACCATACAAAATTTTAGATTGAGCGATGGTATGTTTTTGATTGCTTATCTACATATACATATAGTTATCGCAGCAGTATTATGCTGGGAAAGATATTTACAAATTCAATTTTCATGTCATGGATTCATGGGCGGCGATCCCGGGGGGCCAAGGGGCCATGGCCCCCCAATATTTGATGCCAACGTATATATAGAATGTAGGCGCTTCTCAGGGAATGATTTTTTTGCCGGGGCTAAGGTCGGCTAGTTTGCCCAAATGAAGTAGCCAGGAGCAGGGCCAGGTTCCAGGATACTTCTGGTAAAATGTTAATTACAGTCGTCTTATATAACTAGATGCTTCGCGTGAACCGTTGGGTTTCCGCCGAGCACTAAGGCACTAAGGCCAAAATATAGAGAAAAATCGCGTTTTAACAAAATTATAAATGCAGAGAAAGTGCAGGCGACGAATAATGGTGGCGTTCCATAGTTACCGGTAGGTTCTACGACACTGCCAAATCCTACCTGAATCAGTTGCGCATTCGCTGAGATTACCTCGGAACAGCGCAGCAGCAGAGTAATAATTAATGCCCGCTATTACCTTGGGTAGAAACCCAACGGTTATAACCTAATTGTCCGCTACTTTTTCAGATTAGAATATGCGGGCAAGTTACATAAGTATATACTTGCACAGCGTTATACCTATTGGATATTCGAAAAGCGTTTTTACTTTCCGCCAAAAAGAGGAAAACAGATGCTCCTCATTCCAGCAACATGTCGAATACTTCAACAGAAGAGCAACTCCAGTCAAGTACCGGCGATGCAATTGAGGGCTACCAAGAAGCTGACGCCACTCAAATTGAGTTGGAGCCTCAGGTGGAAGCCGGAACGTCATCGCAACTTACGGAACATTACGCTGTCTCCTCAGGTGATATAATTGCTGGATTTCAAAAGCCAAATCAGCCGGACTCGTCATTAATTCCAGCCCAGAAACTGCAGCAACGTACACGCAACGATTATTTAATACCATTGCACAAAGCCTGTAAGATTGGGCAATACCACTGTAGGCGTGTAAGGTTCGTGTAACATGTGTAACTTTCGTAACTCGGTACCGGCGTGTAACCGAGTTACGCGAAACAATAGGGTTACGTAACTCTATACAGCGACATGTCACTGCATGACTGTAAGGTTGGTTAAAGTACCTACTTTCGACGATCAGAAAACCAGTCGTTATAATAATTCTGGACTCATATAGCTTCTGGGATGCGAACCGACCAATGTTTTCAGCAGATCTTGAATGCTAACGTCGATGCTAGAAATAAATGGGACCTTGACGAGCTTGCCTTGCCCCGATTCCGACGTCTTCCTGCGCGCTACACTGGGCCCGTTGCAGCTCACTCGTTTGTCTCAGTCGAGGATTACTACAGGCGTTCTTATTTTTCGGTGTTAGATCATGCGTGTGGACAGCTCACGGATCGTTTCGATAACAGCGCAACTTCGGGTGTGGCTTGCTATAAACATTTCGAAGAACTTCTCGTGACAGGGGATATTGAACCGCACAAGGAATTCATCTGCCAGTATCCGGAAATCGGCCTTAATGCGCTTCGAGCACAGCTCGCCCAGTTTCATGATAGTAACCCAGTTACGAGTTTACAGGAATGCAAAGAGGCTTTCTGTAAGCTGTCGAAAGCGAATCAAGCACTGTTTGAGCAGATCAAGCGTGTCATGGAAATAATGCTGGTTTGCCCGGTAACATCTTGCGAGGCGGAAAGGTCTTTTAGCTGCCTTAGAAGAATCAAAACCTGGCTCCGCAGCACAATTTCACAATACCGACTAAACCACCTTGCAGTGTGCTGCGTTCACAAGGACCGTATGGATCAGGTTGACGTGATGGAAATCGCTCGAATCTTCGTCGCCGCTACTACAATTAGGAAAAATGTTTTTGGCAACATGTAGCTTGGATTGCATTTTTGAATGGTACTGTGTACAATGTAATGTATTAGTTGTATAGTGAACTGCCCGAAAAACAAGCGTTTTAGCATAGCACAAACGAACTACGTTGTGCAGGGGATCATGCAGGATTGCGGCTCACCCAGATAACAGTGGATTACGTGAAACCGTTCATTCTTCAACGAAACCCTCAAGACCAAAAAGCATTTAGTTTTCGGACGGTTCACTATTGCATTACTGATGCATTACTTCCATAGTTGGTCCGGTTTGATGTTAAAACCCAGCGGTTGTGTTATGTCTGTGAGCTTAATATTCAATATATGCTTGGCCCCCCCAAACGCGGAAAGAAATCGCCGCCCCTGCATGGATTTCTTTTGCGAATGTTGGCCCAAAACAAATGTCAAGTTACAAATATAAGTAACTACTGTATGTGACCATAATTGTGACCCCATAATTGCTCAAAATCGCGTTTTAAATGCAGAATGATTAGACGGAAACGAGATGTGTCGATCTCGACTTATTTATTGCAGTGGTTACCTAGTATGATTGTCCTCTGTATGACTTACACACGTAACAGGGTTTGCTATGCTTGGGAGAAACGTTGCAACGCTGTAATTGAATATATAGTATATATTTAATTCTTTAAATATAATATTTACGATAATTTGTGCTCTTAAAGCGTCAGCATTGATATTTAATTTATATCACATACTAATTTATGCAAAAGCAGCAAGCATGACAAGCGTATAATCAGACAAAATATAGGCTACTGAGTTCTTCAGCGCATTGGAAGACGGCACATCTTGATTGTCTCAAAATATACCGGTTAGATACATATTCAAAAGCAAAATGTCCTTATAAATTTATCAACTCGCTGGATATGTTCAAAGACAGATACTAAGTATATTGAATCGGCATATACCTTCAATAATGTTATCGAACCTTGTAAAGTTAATAATCTTTCAACGACATAAATTGGATTACTTCAAGGTTTTTGCATTAAATGCGATCTAATAAGTTCCAGACGTTTGCCGCATGCCAGATTTATACGGCACGTGTACTCCAGTGTGCGGATTTGTAAATAATTCCAAGCGATCGCAGTTCATATGTGTTAGGCAATTCAACGTATAATACAGAGTCTGACAAAGGTGAAAACAGTATTTCAGCCTGATGGCTGTGAAAAAATGTTAAATGGATGTAATTAAATGAATATTCACTTTTGATGGGCTTGGGATGAGTTGAGCGGTGTAGGTCGTACATAAGAAGAACTGTCCCGCGTAAGCCATATTTATCTAATGTGAGGCCACGCGCCTGCGCGACTTACATTTTAGCAATTTGATCAATATTATGAGGAAATTCGGGGAAGGTGGGAAAATTATGCTTTTCAATATGTTTTATAAATTTAAGTGTAATTAAAATTTCAAAACTGTGGCTACATATATACATTATATTTTGTATGGATAAGACAGTGGGCAACAGCTGCGTATATGGTCAAACTGCCAGCTTCACAAACGATGTTGTTTGCTAAAACATGGAGACGTGTCACTACGTGCTAAAATATTGGCTTTTGTAGCTTTAATGAGCGAGCGTGAAATACATGCTATGCCATTTTCCGTATTCTAAGCCTAAATCTGAGCCTTGCCTAAGCAAAGGCCCTATTACTCGTATAATAAGCCTAAGTCAGGAGGCTGATAAAGTGGACATTAGGGCGAAAGTTACGAGTGGCAGTTAATATTTTCGCAGCGCTGCTTGCATAACATAAATCAGTTAATAACCTAGTTTTTAAAATTTTAAACTAACAATCGAATACCGGAGCTGCAGATTTCACTTTGCAAGTTAAACAGAATTCTTGTCCTTACGTCCTTTATACCGTAACACTATATTGGGCACCGAAAACCATATATCAGTTAAACTTCACAAATGGAAACGCGCAATGCTGAAATTTTTACAAAAATAGCGGTAACTACTTTCTTCGAAATTTATGAAATACCTTTACTGGCAATCTATGACACAATCTTTAGACAAAACTGCTTTATTATGTTTTGTAGTGTTTCCTCCTATATTTACAAAAATTTTTATATCCTTTTGACATCAGAGAATAGTTTAAGCGTACTTAAAAGAATTTCGTCGGTAACTTGCCGCGAAGTTTAAAGGTTTTTGTTGGCGTTCTTCGTTATGGTCATGTCAGTAAACATGTATGTTTATTATAAAGAGTAGGTAAATGCTGTATCAATGCCTTGGGTAATGATTGGGTTGAAGGATTCCGCGCGCACAGAAATCTAAACTTACAAAAACTGTGAATGCAGGGTTTGGTATAAAGTGTTCAATATTTTAGAACTTTGTACAACACGAAAGAGTCTGGTTGTTGCGCAAAAGGAACTAGTACCACCCTACCCCCCCCTCGCTGGTTAGGCGCGCGGAAAATTAAGAAAAATTGGCAAAATTAAAGTAAAAGTTGCTAAAATGGGTGTAAAATTTGCAAAAATGGATTCGTGGGAGAGGGGGAGGTACTAACATTCATAAACAAGGTGAATCCATATCGCGTAAACGCGAAATTAAAGAGTTTTTCTTGTTTTCCCGTATATGCATCTGAGATAATCCGCATATGTAAAACCGTCTGCTAAATTTCCCTCGAAAATTTTCCAATATACGTTTTATAAACCTTAATTTATTAATAGCGTGTGAATCGGAAACCGAATACCATGTATTGTGATTCCACTCTTTGACAATACTTTATGTTGATGATATGCGCTTGTCAGTCTATCTTTAGGAACCAAGTTTAAAATTAATAAGAGTATAGGTTTCTGATGGGACCAGGACGCGGTGTTTTTGGAAAAAAATTGGACTGGTCAAAATTTTGGTCATTTATCAGAAACGCTGTTTAAATTTGAGGATCCTTAGTCATTTTTAACAAATGGCTTATCAGTCGCTTTAAACCATACATGTTCTTAGAGGCCAGGTGGATTATCACCCCTGAGGCTTGGACCTCTTCGGCCCGTTGCCAATCCCACTGGATGCCGAGGTAATCCTGAGGGGCCAAAGTATAATGCATGCCATGCCGTTCTCTATATACCAAGCCTCGGTCTAAGCTTAGCTCTTTATACGAGACATACACCAAGCGTAAGCCTAGTCGGGGAGGATGCCGCCTTCCGAATGCTCTAAACTAGTCTTTTTCTACCTCAGGATTGCCGGGACCCCATGCACTGGTTGTCCCTGAGACTCCCCAACCCATCCTACATACTCCCCCTCTCGCGCTAGCGGCGCGCGAATAATTTAGCCAAAATGGGGAAATTTGCAAAAATCGGAGGACAAATTATATACCCTTGGGAAAGTTTAAACTTGTTATTGGTCCCATGAAATTGCAAAAATTTATCCCCTCCACCCGTAGAAACTGAAAATTTGGAGCAAGAAATGTATCCTCGAAGGCGACGTTCCTAGCGGTGATGGACGCAGTGAAGTTAATGCGTCAAGGAGTCTCAGAACAAATTTTCTCACTAAAAGCAAGTTCACCGAGACGAAGCACAGCGAGGTCGCGACCTACAACATTTTGCAAAAACTTAGGATATTTAGCTTGCAGAAATAGACATAATTTATAAATTCACTATGAGAATCGATACTATAATTGGTGTTAAATTTTATTTGTCAAATTTTGCATTCCTATGTTAGTATCGGACGCTGGTTATTTTTATGGTTATATATTTATAAGAAACGCTGGTCATTTGAAAAATCGTGATCAAAAACCACGTTTTTGACCAAGAATTATTTGTATTTCAGACTCAAAACTTAATCCTATTCAGCGGAGGCAAATATGTTCCGGTAAATTATAGCAGTGTGTTTGTTATATGGTAGGTATGCTCAAACGCTCTTCTTCGATTGATAAACAGTGCCGACAACAAAAGTTGTCAGCCTTGCCCCCCGCCTCGTCGATGACCCATTGTTGCCGATCTTAGCTCCAGTTTGCTAATTTTAGACGCGGGGGGTGCACAGCGGGGCATGATTGTACCAATAGGAAGGGAGTTATATCAGGGCGTCGAGGTGGGAGTAGCCCTCCTTAATCCATGTTTCGCTTGTGTACGACCGTAGTTCTTTTGTCATCGTCGCGAATTTTGTTCGAGCACAGTAATGACATGATTAAATAGACTTCATTAATTCCAGAAATACAGAAGTTGTATAAGATGGGATCGTGTCAAGTTTCTTCTATAAACTAAAGGGTACTTTATATATAAACTCTAGAGAAAAAATTTAGTAATTGTGACCCCTGGCTAAGCTCAGGCGTAGGCTTAGCCTTGGACTTACACAAACAAAACATTAATCGATTTATTGGAGGGTGAAACGTGATATGGTACCTGAATTGGATATGATTTGTTATTAGTCGAAAGGCATCTAGAAATGATGTGATGTCTTACTAGAGCTTCCCTTGAATCATAAAGTCCCAATTGCGCTTACCCTCGCTAGGTCGTCTTGATAGTGCCGTTTGGCACGAACTTCGTATCTAGGTGTCGAAACACTTTTGGTTTCAATAATTTCCCAAGTTTTTAACAGAAATAGGTATTCGGTTTATGCAGTAAGACAATAATTCTGTTGATCTATTTTATAAGTTGGTAGATTTCATTAATGCAAAACATCTTAGTCCTATTAGTAGCAGTAGTAATGATGTAGAACGGAACGCTTTCCAGCCCTCCGCTCTGCGCTTTGGGGTCGGAGCGGTGCGGAGCACTTTGTCCCCGGAACGGAGCGCTTTGTCCTCGAAGCGGAGCGCCTGGTGAAATTTGGAGCGCGTTCCAACAATTTTTGGAGCGGAGCGCTCCGGCTGTGGTCGAGCGCTCCGGCTATATTGGCTATTACTCAGCTGAGTGTCGAGAAATCATGAATATCATTACTCATGACCTGGCCGCAAAACATGAGACAGAGCTGTGGGTTTAGGAAAAATTGAAAGATATAATAAAAATACGCCGCATCAGCAAAAGAAGTCCGAACAGCTGGGGTCTGGTGCAACCAGCAAAAATAATACAGGTTTATTGTAACTTCTTAGTGATATTTTTGCTGTAGAGCAAGGCGCGGAGCAGAAACGTTGCGACGGAATCGTAAGCATGGAGCTAACAACCTATCAGCTAATTACTACAAATGGTATTGATGATAACCCTTTTGAGTGGTGGCGGTTTCATGAGGCGAAAATGCCTTATTTTGCACAGCTTGCCATAGAATGTTTGAGCATTGTAGCAACAAGTGTTCCGAGTGAGTGCCTTTTCAGTATTGCTGACGAAATTGTGAGTGAAAATCGGAATCGTTTTCAACCCGAAAATGTCTCAATGCTTGACTTCTTTCATGACAATTTGGCCAGTCTGCACTTTCCGCAGTACCAGAGCCAGTGCAACAACTGTATTTTGTCGCATTAGTTCAGAATTGACCACTCGACAAGAATTGAATGACGTTCGAACTGTCGTTCGACAAGTTATAACATATGATCCTAAAATTTTTCGCGTTTCCCACATTTATTTTTAATTTGTTAGCAGAGTGACTATATCTAATACGTTTCACCGCCTAATTGTTGCATAGCTTAGTTACGGTAGCTCAGCAACTAAGGTCATTGCCACTTAAAAAATTTTGCAATACATATGCCACTAAGGTCATCGCCACTTAGAAAATTTTGCAATACATATGCCGATATTGGGAAGGGGCTTACTGGACGACTACGAGAATACGGTTGTGCTGGAAATGATAAAAATTCGGCGAGGTCGGGTCGGAGCGCTCCAAACAGCACTGCAGCGCGGAGCAGGCCGCTCTGGGGTGCAGCGTAGCTGAGCGCCCTGCCAAATATAGGAGCAGAGAAGTGCCCAAATTTCGGAGCGCTCCGATCCGCTCTACATCACTAAGCAGTAGCACATTAGTTGGTATGCAATTGTAATGCAATTGCTAGTGTTTAGGGACAAAGTCAGCCAGGACGAAATCAGTATTTTACGGAACCAATAAGAAATCACTTTTCAAAATAAAATTAATACCTTTTTGATGGCTAAATCTTAAAATTTTTATGCTTATTTTTCAATCTGATTTATCGACTTTTAGACAAACTAACAATGTGAATTACCTAAAAAACAACGTGACTACGTAATGTAAGAGATCGATAACTACACACAACAGTATGTAATGATACGATGTTCGATTGCTTTTGTTATAGCAAGGAGCCAGGACTGCAGAAGGTTATAGCTGGACAATGGTTTAAACTTTACCCAGACCTTAGATAACTACTTATGCGACGAAAGCGACTCTGGTTGCGAGTTTTGGCAGTCACTTATCCATACATCCTCGGAGCTGAATCCTGGGTAGGGAAGGGTGACCGTGTCATGTGGGTTGATGCTTCGCGCCGAGAGGTGCAGGCGGTACGACGTCTCAGAGAGCGAAGGCAATCCCACTGTGAGCACGTATGTGCTTATTAGACAAGATTGATATGATAAGAGTGGCACTGAAAATAGTCAATCCATTAAGAACTGCAGCTGCGAAAACCAATGCCTTTAACAGCAACGCTGTTATTTCACACATTGCCAGATTTATTTGTAAATTTCGAGTTTACAACTGGATTTGGTAGTTTCTGCGTAAAGAATTACGTGCTTCCAACGACAAAATAAGCAAGTTTCATATTTTTCGTGATCTCCAAGACGACATATTAATATCTTTTCGGAAAATCAAAGAGTAGCGCTGGCGCGATTTTCGGAAACAGCGCCAAATGTCCTACAAAACTAACATAACTTGTCAGCCTATAATATGAGCAGAACTCTGCAGTCATATATTTTGTTAAAGTTGGTGGATTTTGCCTTGTTTATTCGTAAAAGTTAACAAAATATTATGGACGTTTTCGATATAAACAAAAATGTGGTGGCTAATATTAATATTGAATTTTTGAAATCAATCTATCTAAAATAGGAAAACTATTTCGTAGATGTGTCCAATAAAATGAGGGCTACATGAAGACCATTAAAACTGCATTTTGAAACATTTTGCGCTTACTATATTGTAACGACATTTTGATCCATAAACTTGTCAATCTGAAATTTAGAAAGCTTTTTCCCCAAAAGTAAACCGAAAAAACCATATATTTGTTGCTTTAAGTGCGCACAGATGATGGAGCACTAGAATATCTTACATGGTTTAGTTATAAAATCCCAATTTATGCGTATATACACGTGTTTACAGACATATTGTTCGCCTTCTGTTTTTATCTTTACTTGCATGTTGATTGCTGCAGTGTATACGACCCTATAAATTTTTGTTTGCGATGGCCAGATATTAAACGAAATTTTCAAAATCGGAATTACATTCGCTTAATTTTTTCGCAGAAATTCAGCACAAATACATAGTTCTGTCGGCAGGAGCGCGATTACAGACTTAAGTCACGTAGCCATGTTAGGAGGCATATTCATTGACTTGTGGCTTGGCAATAAATACCTGTCCGCCGCATCAAATAATGGTCTAAAATATCTCGGATCAGGTAAAGTTTTTCACCCCTTGTGGTAATATTTCAAGTGCCACAATGTGGTCTTATCACGCTTTAGGGTGTGGCGTTTCTTCTGTTTTCAAATGTGTCCTCTAAGATCTCTATTGTTACGATTTGTCTTCTAAGTCTTCCTCTAAGGCCTCTGTTGTAACGCATTGTCTTCTATGTTTTATTTTCGTTATCTTCAATTTTAGAAAAGATCCATGCTGCTTCAAAGCTCGACTTCTGTAAAATTTTTGAAAATATTTCCTGTGGGGATATTATATTGCCGTTCCAGATAAATATTTATTTTGTTAGGGAATGTTTTCCATATTTGCCTACTGAGGTTTTTCAAAACTTTTTGTTCCCATAAGCCTAAGCGTAGCCTGGGCTCCGAACTGAACATAAAATTTGTGTGCTACGGGACTCACATCCAGTTCACCCACCTGTTTTATGGTAAACATTTATAATCATCCGATATTTTACACTCTCGAACTGTCCCCAGCCTTGCTAAAATATATAAAATTCTTTAATTTTTGTGCTTGGTATTCCAACAGATTATGCACTAATGAATGTGATGCATGGTCGTTTCAAGTGCTGCAATATAATACTCGTGGGGAACATAAAATACTTTTGAGAATACAAAAGGGGGTAATTTTTGTACGAGGCATGTCGAGTATTATCACTAGCAGTGAAATGTAGGATGGCTCTACCTATAGTGGCACACAATATACCTAGGTGATGATTAGTAATACTTTTACATATGTCCTTATTAGCTCAGAAAAATAGGCTTGTTTGCATAAGCTAGCATTATACACCAATGATCATTGATATTAACGCTTAAATATTGGCCGTTTTATGGTTTTATAGCTACGCATTGTTGTGTCACTAATTTTCTCACTATGCTTTTAGTGTAGTAATAATGTCCTAATTTTTGGTTTAGCCATGAATTTCAGGCATCGCTGCTATGGATATTAAATGAAGACCACGTACTGATCGTGAACAAATATTCAATTTTGTCCTACAACGTAGCCGTCGGTATTTCCAGAAGTGTATCGTGGAGTAAACCAAAGTCACATTATAAGTACCTCCATTTCATAACGCTCACAAACACCACTATTATTTTGGTTATTTTACTCATGTATATTAAAAATCAATTCTATATTCTCTTCAGTGTAATCCTGAGCGATATGACAGTTGCTTTATGTTTAACAGAATATTAGAAGTTACGCAACTCTTAGATCTTGTGTGGTCGGTTGTTAGATTAGACTTAAAACCGGCTGTCGCCTAATAATACATAGAACCTTAAAAATACCAACATTCCGTAAAATTTCGAGAACATTTAAAGCATCAAAGGCTTCAAAATCATATATCGTCTTCACTGTCGTCATATGGACTGCACTAAAATTTATTGAATATTTACGTTTTCAACGGAGGTTTTCAATGAAATGGACCTGCTTAAAACTCTGGTATCGAGTGAATAGTTCATTGCGCTAGGCACTAGTATATAGAAATATAAAAGCTTCCGTATCAGGCTAATCTCTTCGGAGCAGGACTATCTATGATTAGGCACTGGAAAAGTAACAACTCCTCCTTTCCATGGATTATAAATATGGACAGCTGTTCGAGTGTTTAGATAAAATGTGCTATTATCAGCGTCATTATTGCTGCTATAATTGTATTCGTCGTTGTCAAGCGTTTCTTCCAGTATTGGGTGGTATTGAGCTGCTAAGCTGTCCTTTGATACTGTCGTCTTTTGTATCTTCATATTTTTCTCGCTGCTTGATTTCCTGTTAGCTATAGCAAGCGCATTCCGATCTCTACGACTTTTAGTTAGTTTGCTATTGGTGTTGTTTTTCTGACGATTTCCGTAGATTGAAGCCTCACCTGTTGCGCTTGGTCTTACAGAAACAGTTGACGTATTGTTTAGCTCGCGACCGCCGAAAGATAAGAGCTTTTTGTCATTGGTGTGGTTTACTTTTGATATCCAAGCTTTCGTTAAACTTAAATTAACTAAGTCAGCGGTTCTTTTACGTTGTTTTCTTAACCCTAACTGGAGCCTGTGCCAACGTGCGCGCCCTTTGGTTTTAACCCGAGTTGTAACTAAGCCTTTAATACTGCCGTTTCTTAATTGAGAAGATGTTTTTACATAACTCTGTGGGGTTCTAGACCGTTCCAAGAAGTTTTGTGTTTCGGTTGGTTTGTTTTTGGCCGCTTTAGTAACTGCGCCAGCCCTGTGTTTCTTTCTATTGGCAGCTACGTAGCCTAGGTTCACTACGATAGGTCTCACTGGAGGTGGTGCGATAGATCCTGGCGGATATGTACCTGGCGGTACTTTTGAAAATTGGTTGTACAGCATGTTACTGGTTACCGGTATACCGCCTGCACCAAAATTAGCTGATAAAGCATTAGCAGCAGGTTGCCGCAAACCGTACAATCCTTGATTCATGCCGTAGCTGTTGGCAGTGTAGCCATTCATAAGCCCAGAATAGCCAGTTTGAAAGTTAGGTATAAACCCTCTTGGAATGTTTTGTGGCGGAGGCACTCCGTATCCCGCAGGGGCCATGAGATATGGGTAGGGCGACGGGACTGACTGTTGCTGCTCTCGCTGCCGTTCCTTTGTTGCTGCCTGCATTCCGTTATCGTACGCCATGCTATTGTTGGCATCGCCAGTATGTGATATAATTTCACCGTTGCTTTTTACCACAGTTACCGATGTTTGGCCCATACCCTCGGGCGCCGGAGAGCCAACTGGCGCACTTATACCCGGAGATCCAGATGCATTTGAGTTAGAATTCTCTTCTTGCTTTCGATGATTTCGAATCGTTTCCATTCTTCGCTTGGCTCGGGCTCTCAGCCGTCGCATTATTTGTTTCTTGATTTTGTTGAAAACACTTCTTCGCATAGTACGCAACCGCCGCTGGCGTATGGGAGATTCTATAAAATATGTAAAAGTTTTAACTTCTCAAATTCTCTGAATCATAAAACATATCTATTTTGCGAAATATTTAAAAATGGATTTTAGTGATTTTACGCAAAGTAAAGAAGCTGGTTCTTTGTTTAATGTATATATAGTATATATATATGAAATGAAATTAAAATGAAAATGCAATCGGTCATTTTCGCACGTATGTTACTCAATTTACCGATTCCGAACTTGCCCGGGTTCGAACAAACGACCTAACGGTCGAGAGTCCAACGCTCTACCGATTGAGCCACTGGGCCTATATATAGGTTCCGCTCTTGCTGTGACAACTTCAAACGTGAACTCCAGGCTGGCTTTCGCCCTGGCAGCAGCTGCACGGATCAAAAATTCATCTTCGGCAGCTGCTGCTAGCCCGTCATTAATTTCGTCACAATATGATGGTGGCTTTTGTCTATTTGCTAGCCGCCTTCGACCGACACAATCGACCGAGAATCACTGTTCGCCGTTATGGAAGTAGATGGCATTCCTAGTAAGTTGGCGTGGATGATTAGGACAATGTACCGAAACTGTGATACGTGCCTAAAACTCCATCTCAGCGGCGTTATCTATTAAGACCGGTGTAAGGCAAGGCTCTATATTATCTCCCACGCTATTGAGCAACTCCGTAAGTTGCGGAGGTTGGAATAGTTCTAACCGAAGACTTTAATGTAAGCGACCTTGACTATGCCAACGATCTAGAATTGCTGTCCTACGCTGCCGCTATGCTACAGTTAATGCAGCTGAGGGTCAACTCTTCGACCAAGCGGGTTGGTCTCTATATAAGTGGCGAAAAGACCAAGGCATTCCAGTAGTAGTTGACGGCCAACAACTTGAAGTGGTGAATCAATTCCCGTACCTCGATTCAACGGTCAATGATGCTTGGTGGGACATCGTCGGGAAGCGCCAGTAGAGCGACTTAGGCATCTAGACCTTTCGCCTTCTTTAATAAACTTCTGTGGTCGCGTAGAGGCATTACGCTGCAAGCGAAACTAAAAGTCTTCCTAGCGGTCGTTATCACTTGCCTCTTATATGCCGGTGAAACGTGGGTGGAGAGAGAAAGCGACAGACGCCGACTCAATGTGATATCCGAGATGATCCGCTACCGCCGTATACTTGGCGTGTCACTTAGAGATCGTATTCCTAACGAAGAAATTCGACAGCGGTACTACACTATGCACACAGTTGGCAATACAGTAAAGCGGCGGCGTCTCAGCAGGCTTGGTCATGCGGTGCGCATAAAACCTGGCCGGTTCCCTAAGATGGCACTTTTTTTCACCACCTGCCGATTGGAAGCGACCAAGACCAAGAGTATTCGAGACGTGGTGACGAGGTGTCAAGCGCGAGATGGAGTCCGGTTTACGTGACATTCCATTGCGAAATTGGTCTCGCGGTGCATTCACTGTTATGGAGTCCGTGGCCGCCGATCGTTACAAATGGACGAGCCGAGTTCAGATGGTGATGGCGCCCCGCATCGGCGAGGTCAAGTAAGATACCTGTAAAATATATATATGACTCCCAACAACTAACGTCCCAACTCTTAAGAATTGTTGAGACTGACATAATACTTACAACCCTCATATTTTAGGTATTATAATTGAACATCTTATAAATATTTACGTGTAACAAAATATCTGATACTCAGTTTAATTGGCTTATCGAATAACTGCAGTAATACTGTATTCAATTATAAAAATAGCTGTGAAATTGTACTAGTATGGTCCAGGGTCGCCCCTTACAGACGGCATCTGGTGATGATACGATAGCTGATATTTCCTATAATTTTGATAAAAGTCGGTCAAAGTCAATTCACCGCTGTGCTATTGAACCAGCATCAGCAAAACGACTGTTTTCCGAATTGTTAAAAGTCTGAGCCTAAAACCTTTAGACCGATGTTAACTCATACTCTGAATGAGGATGATTATGATCGCGGAGTTGAATTTTGTGAAAAATGCTTATAGCGTCTCGACGATGATTCGAACTTTAGCTGACGAAACCATTTGGTACGACAAACGCAATGTTAAACTGAAAGGCCGCGTTAAACGGCATAATTGTGTTTACTAACAAGCAGAAAACCCTCATAACACTATCGAATATCATAAAAATGCCCCTGCTCTGACGGTATGGCTGGGCATGTGGTATGGTGGATTGTTTGGGCCGTATTTTCCGATGGTGCTGTGAATGAAGATAACAATCTAATGATTCTGCGAAATGAATTTTATCCAAATGTTCAACATTTACCAAGTATTTACAGGTATCACTTTATGCAGGATGGCGCGCCTCTTCATTTTGCGATCGCTGTGCGCCGTTGGTTGGACGAAACCTTCCCTGATCGTTGGCTGGGGCGCCTTGGCCCTGTCGAATGGCCTGCTTGTTCTCCTGGTCTAAACCATCCTGTCTTTTTTGTGGGGAGTATTGAACGAGAACGTACACAAACGCAAACCACAAACCGCAAACCCTGTTGCGCATGAAAGAGGCTATATCGCAGGAGCTCACCCTTCTGGAACCCGACATGGTTTGAAAGTCGGCTGAAGTATGCGTTTTCGACTGCAAGAATGCATTGATGTTAGAGACGCCCATGTTCGCACTCAGGGTAGCTCTTAATCATCAAAAAACTAAGTTATATACGAGAGTATGTGTATAGTAAAACTGTTTTATATATGTTTATTACTTGCCGTGCTGTATTTATTTTAAATATTATAAACCGTGACATCTTTTATCGTATCTACTACGCTATATTTCTCATGGCGTTGCATGAGGAATGTCTAGTTTCACGAAACAAATGTGGTCAAACAAAATTTCAATTTCGGTATCGTGTCCCATTAGACCTAATCTGACCCGGCTCCATCGGACGGCAATATCTCTAGATTCAATACACCATAAAAACCTGTGTCGAATTTAACACTGGTGAGTCAGCTCAATCGGATTCATTAAATGAGTCAAGTTTAGCTCAGTTTGAGTTACTCTTGTCTTAGAGAGGATGGACTCAACGGATTCAAAACTTTACCCAATAGTAATGAGTTACGTTGGAACCCACTCAGTTTCCTATCCCCCGAATGTTTACGCCAATATTACCAGATTTTCACAATTTGCTCTGTTTGTCCTAAGCCAAGTGGGTTTGGAGAGAACAGGTAAGTGGGCTATATTTGTTGTGAAGCATAAGAAGGTGAACGATAGTATGTATTCTTATTTATTTGGAATTATATATTTGCGCTGGAAATTTCGTTAAATTAAAGGCATGTACATATATATGTTGAACCGATATTTGTTCTGTGTTTAATTTGATATGAATTTGTTAGATATTTGACCAGCCGAGCTTTCTTGTAAATCTAAGGTAACAAATAAGTTGATGTTGTTAGATATACCGATTATCTTATGTCCCCACTGCTGTATCTGTATGGTTGTGTCTGTTATTGGCAAGTGTATGCCTGCTCAGATACAATTGTCTTAATCTATAAGATTCAAAATTATTCTTCCCTGACACTTGGGCATTTCTAGACGTTGACAGCTGACCAGTGATGCGAACAGATGATAATTTATAGATAACTTGCATTACCATCCACCATCTGGATGTTGTACTGCAGCAGGTTGCTCGCAGTTGCAGCTTTTTAGCTTAAATTAGCAACGAATTAGAAAAAAGTTTGTACTATTATATATAATGTTTGTTGGCACTCAAAGTAAATCTGTTTGTAAATCCACTGTTTTGTAGCTATTATGGTGTTCTATATTGACTTACGCACTTACCTTGATAAATGGTATTCCCACCAGTGATTGAATAGCTAGACTCAGGGGACAATTTAGTTGGTCGATTTGGTGTAACCAGAGTACTGCCACGTCTTCCGGTAGATGGTTTAATCAACGCTGTCGCCTTTTTGGTATTTGGATGAGGCATAAAACCAATGTCGCCGTTGTTTTCAGAATTTCTACCATACTCAGATTTATGCACCCTGGAACGGGCGTTTTTGTTGTTATTTCTTGAATCTTTTTTGCGAATGTCGTACGTAAATTCTGTATAATTCAAGTTGCCTCGGTCGAAATCGTAGTAATCGTAGTTTGGCAGCAAAAGTTTAGATTTGCCATCATAATCTGAGTTTCGTTTTCCTGTATCGCCACCTGTTTTTCCTGTGTTTCCAACGCCGCCAACCGCACCTTCTGCACCAGTATTGCCTGTAGTACCTGGTGTGCCCGGGCGACCCCAAACTCCCGATACACCTCCAGATCCCGGTGTTTTACTGCTATTACTTGCTTCATCGTTAGACGCATCATCATCCTGATTATCCTCGTTATAATTATAGTCATAGAGATGAAAGTATTCGTCATAAAAATCTTGCAGTCGTAATTCTAAAAGCTTACGGCGATTGCGCATGACTTGTGGTTTCAGATGTTTTTGGCTATGGTTTTTGTCAGTTCTTTCACTGCTTTCTGGGATTAGTTTACTATAAACGTTCTTATAATTATTGATACTTTCATCGCTGATATCAGCAATGCTGTTGTTTTCATGATAACTGTTTGTCATATAATTGGTTTTTGAATTTGCCAAGTTGAAATTATTCCACGACGTTGATGTGTTGCTCAATTCCGATGGCAGCTTTTTACGGAAATAATTGCGAGATGTAACTTTGTCCATTTTCTCTGATTTAGACTGAAGCAGTCCTTTTCTGTCGAAATCTTTATTGACCAGAGTACTATATCTGTGAATTTTGTGATTCACGTCGTTGTTTTGCAATACTTCATTGTGGATTGGTTTTGCAAGAACCTGAGTTTTTGATATGGGTTGGTTAATCAGATCTTTCGTTAAATTAGTCGCTAATTGCTCCTTTAAAGACAAAAGTATGCTCAAAGTTCTGAGATCACTGAGTCGCCGTGCTTTGTAGTAGTCACCGCTTCCAACAATCGCTGTATGATAGTGAACAAAGCCTGTGGTTATACGACTGGTCGTATACATTTTAGCGGTTGTTTTAACAGTTGACGCAATATTTCCAACGTCAATAAATTTAAATTTTTTCATCTTCCATCCTTTATCCAAGTTGCGGCCTCGAGCTGACTGCGCTAGAAAGGCATTTGTTGCTCTTACTGGAGATGTCGCCGTAGTCATAACAAGATTTTGCAATTTTATTGGCGTAACCGTTGTTGCAACTGGATTTAAGTTCTGTAAATTGTGACGGGTGGTAGTCAGATCTTTGCTTGTAATCTCTTTATCATTGAGGATAACATCACCTATAATAATATCCAGTGTGTCCGACTTGTTCACCAATGTATTGTTTCGTTTTTTGTGCCTATGAGAAAGGAAGTGGCTTGAAGTATACGGAAATACGACGCTGACAACACTGAACGGCACCGAGTATGTATCATCGTCTAAGTAGGACGGTGTTCCGCCGCGCATTGCACCGTAATTCAACGATTCGTTAAGAATAGGTGCATCTTGGCTGTAGTAAAGAAGACCTGGCGGGGCACCTCCACCGCCACCACCCCCACCTAAAATTTGCAAACACGTCTATATATGAATTAGAAAAGATTCTAAAATACACTTGCCATAGGTGCCCGTGGTCGGTCTGGTTTATGGAAATTAGAAGGTTCTCGCGGCGGGAAGGGGCTGCCTCGGTGAATGTAAAATTTGGCTAATGGGAAAATACTCATAATTGTCTGGTCGTTTACGTATTAATTTGCTGACAAACTGCTAAAAAGTTTTCAAAGATTATGCATGCCTTCGAGGTGCTGAATTGCGCCTCAAGGCAGTGGCTAAATATTTCTTACTTGTGTCCAGCCTTTAGGGGGTTAAACCCTCTATCGCCATCTATAAGTGCAAATACGTTTCGGCTGCACCTGTAGCAAGTACGAAATTGATGCATAGTTGAACATACTGATCTCTTCTTAATATTTTAGCACAGAATAATTACTAAAATTGTAATTCTTTAATAATTTACTAAAAAGCCTTTCTTTCAAAATTTCTTGTCGAATTGCTGGATATTTTTCGTCTTGGTGCTACAATGACAGTGATAAACGAACGCTGCATCCATTTGGCTATACAGTCCGTCAAGATTTAATAGGCGGTCATTTCTTGGCTACCTGTCGAGGCATCAAGCTAAAGAATTACTCAAACCGTTCAGCGTTCTGCACAATTTTTCATTGTAGTTGTGTAATTTCAAACAATATCACTATAGAAGCAAGATATAACCGTATTTCCTACCTGACTGAGTTGATCAGGCACCCTGGAGCGATTTTGAGTCTGGGCGGTAAGCCAAGATAAGACACGTTTGATAGGGCATGATAAAAACGCATTTGCGGCATAAGTGCCCATAGGGGACAAGGGTGTCACCTCTTAAGGGTCGAACGACCTTCTTAACGTAAATTGGGAAAATGCGGGAAAATCTGGGGGTGGGGGCAAAACCGAAAGCGTACTTCCCGACTGATTTCTGTGGTGGGGAGGCGAAGACAGGGCCAGCTGCCCCCCGTTCCCGAGTTCCTGGAGCATTTTGTACGGCAAGTTTATGTTTCTATTTTTGTTGCGGTTGACGCTATATTTGGGCCAATATATCAGCACATAATTAAGTAAACATTACCTCCTCCGCCACCGCCACCTCCTCCTCCGCCACCACCACCGCCACCACCACCGCCGCCGCCACCACCACCACCTCCGCCTCCCCCGCCACCGCCACCTCCTCCACCTCCACCGCCTGCTCCCCCACCACCACCGCCTGCACTTACAGCTACAACGACAGTTTGATGTCCATTGTCAGATGATTGGCTTTGTGGCGACGGTATAAATATTGGCTGTGGCGCCGGAGCAGGTGCAGGATTCGCCGATACTGGCGCACCGCAACAACATCCGCAACAGGTTTCGCTGCAACAACCTGGTGGGCACTGTAACTGTTGATTCTAAAATACTTAAACTGTGTACAAGTGCATCCGAAACTATTGCGACACTGTCGACTATATCAGGAAATGACGGGCCAGCTAGATATATGTATATAACTTCAAATTAATGAATCTTAATAGGGCCTGCAGAATATCTGTGCTTCCAACACCTGTCTCTACCGACAACGCATGGGCGTCGCCAGAAACATTTTGACGAAGGGGCACACAATCTGTTAGGGGGCGCAACTTAAACACACCATTCATACACAACCGTTAAGTTCACTTTTCTGTTATATTTCAGGTGGGTACAGATGATGCACTGGAAGGGCACGACCCCCATTTCCCCACCCGCTTGGCTGCGCTCCTGCGACAGCCGTATCATGCATACTTAGTTTATTATGCGTCATATATAAACATACAGAATAACATCCAAACCATTATAGTTAATAATGAAATGTTCACCTTAAGGGCCTAACATCCAAAGCACATTTTCCCTTCCCCTGAAGGCTCTGCACTCGCACCATCCCCTTCCTTCCTCCTCTTCCCCGCCGTGCGCCGAAGGCGTGCGATAAGTTTTAGCGAAATTGACAAAAATTGTAGTAAAATTGAAAAAAATTTGAGGTAGTTAATGAAAAATTTATAGATAGCTGGCAAAACTTGTGGAACAGGGGTGTGGACGACCTTCGTCTCCCTCCAAGGACCTCTCCGCGACTATCTTCCCTCCTAAGCCGACGAAACTGCGACAGCTATGGCTAAAGTCCGTTGTAGTGAACGATTCCATAATATCTTTATTCCCAAAAACAGGAAACCAAATTCAGTATGCTTATCGTGTAAAAATAAGTTAACACAAAACATATTATATGGGCGTCCATCTACGCGCGTGGACAGATTGTCCCTATAGTTTCGCTATGGTAGCATAAGTGTAGCCAGGAACAAGTTTTGGACTAGCCTTTGGGTGTTTGTGCGTAAAAGAGTTTGTACTACCCAAGGCAGGGAGAGGTTAAAGCATCCTAGGCCCCCACCACAGTGTGCATCCATGAATTGTAGTCAAAACACATGCTGCACATTTCACTATTTCAACCAAATTCCTCACTACTTATGCGCATAGTTACATAATCCCCGATGGTGGATTAATTACCACATCCCGACCAAGGTCATTAATCATCTAAGCATTGAGGCTGGGGAGGGAGGCAAAACCACCATTTTTTATCTGCTGCAACGTATAATTTGCCTGCCAAATTGGGTAATGAATCTTAAAGCTTCCACGGATATTTTTTTATGAAACTTAGTGTGTTTGTTGTACATATAGAAGGTGGTAAAGCTCAATTTTTATAATGTATGTAACCTTAAGTGGCTTAGCTGACGAAGTAAAATCGCACCTGTAAACTCTCCTTCGAGGAAACAGACATGGACTTAAATATTTCCGCCTAATTTTTTGTAATTATAAAGCCAGGTTTAGCCAACTTGTCGCAGTGTACACAAGCTACAACTATAATCTATAAATTATATATGCGCACAGCTCTTCACACTAGGCAACTAAAGACTAATTTCCAAACTTAAAAATAACTAAACTAAACAAGTTACACATAACCTATAAAACTGTAGTGACCTGATTTTAGTATGAAATTGACAAAAAGTTTCCAAATACCACGGCTCCAGCAAGGTATCTAGTTTATCGTTTGTTTATTGAAAAATAATGCATAGTAGAGTCATTTTTGCTAAATGAAAGGTGGAAGTTGCCATGACTGTAACATATATAACATACATCCTCATAGAGAGGCGTTGGGGTTACCTCCTCTCCTGAGGCTCCGAACTCCTCCTCCCCCAAGGACCCGGCTGCTTCCACGCCCCCTTTTTGACTTCGGACCTCGGACCATGTATTATTTATATGTAAATATCTTTTTGCTCAATTGTTACTACGTGTTACCTTATCCTTTCGTCTTACCTCAGTCTGATGAATGAGCGTCATGCAACTCAACAGAAACAAACTATTTGAATACATTTGAGAAGCAAGAAACTTGCATCACAAACTTAATAATATATACCACTTGCTAACTTAAAACTTTTAACTTAATTCAAATAGACAGCGCCAAAAAACATAGTTGAGTAGGTAGAGTTAAACAATAGAAAGAGATAATAAAGTGGAAAGTTGTAAAGCACACAACGCTGCTGAAAATAAAACACTGACATTTGAATTCGCAGCATTTAATTTAAATTTCCAATTTTTATTAAAATTTTCGCAAAATGTTTCAGACAAAAGACAACGAAGCTTGTGCTGGAACAGAATCATTTTAAAAGAATGAAAATTTTTCACGAAGTCTCGTTTAAATGTTTGTTATAGCTAGATTGACGAAATAGTAGAACTCAATAGATTGGTTTTATATGCACCGACCAAACTCTTGGATTTATGTCAATCATTACAAATTTCTCGCTGTGCAACCATTTGAATGTCTCTCAAATTTGACTTGTCGAATTGATTTATACAGCGAGCAAATACCAGCTGCCCGTAAGACACTGAATAACCAAAACTTTGAGGAATGCTCGGTTAAACCTTTCGTTCGTGAATTGAGACATTTGTCACAGTGAATATTGCAAAGGAACGTGCTAATCAGGTTTGTCGGGCGGTGTAAAAGCTTGCACGTGCGTTGTTATATGCCTACTTTGTCAGGGCCCATCAAGCAGGAGCAACAACTCGTAAACAGCATAATGGCTAGTGCACGAGACACCGAACCAAGATGTCCAGGTTCAAGTTGTCATCGGCGAGTGCAAGAAACCCACATTAATTTACGAATAGAATGATAGTATTTTCCACAAAAAAATTTATTTTAAACACAAAGCATTATATATCAAAAGAGTAGTTTTCGGACATTTAATGAATTCGTCTTTTCAGATTAAAAATAAGGAAAATATATGTCTAAATATATCGGGATACCTTCTTTTACCTTCTTGTTTGAGGTCGTCACTGGACAATAAGAATGTATTGCTGCTATGTCAAAAAGAATAAAGTTCTCTTTTAATTTCAGGATAAAAATTTTGTCTTAATTTTTGAAAGAAATTGAAAGAAATATCTTTTACAATAGAGAACATGTACCTGAAAGTTTTAAAAGAATATGATTCTCTCAAGTACCTAAATAATCATATAATATAACTATAATATATAAATTCTAACAACCATATAATATAACTATAATATATAAATTCTAACAACCATATAATTAATATGTTCGTTAAGTTTCGTTTCTATGAGCCAGCCACTCATGACAGTTTCTCAGAGACAATGGAGTAGGCAATTGCTGTATATACCTAATACTAAAAAGAGTTATACCTTGTAAAACACTCAAGACTTGAAAGAGCTCGACGATGCTGCAGGATGCTTATAATACCGTCGCATTGTGGAGCCTTGATTTCTTGACGCTTTTAACATGACCTTAACCGTTAATGACATATCACGTTGTCGAAACTGATGAATTGATATCGGATTATTTACCAACAAAATTTATATTTAACATTTATATATAATACAGAACGATTTAGACATACATGCAGGAGCTTTGTCAGAAACGTCCACACGAAACGAGGCATTACTTAACTACATCTGTTGTAGGGTGCGCTGAAGCCTTTAAAAATTATCAATATGGGTTTTTTCGTTTGGCTTTCAGATAACTGAGCTTTCTGAAAAATTACATTTTTGGATCTTTTGATATTCGAGTCGCGCAATGTAAATAAAATTATAGCTTTGGTTAAAAGTAAGCCAGTAAAAAGCGCTCCCCTTAATATTTATAAAGGCTACTAGAGCCAAGTCTCACGTAGACTGCTACTTTGATCCAACTGTTTTTACAAACTCATGCTGGTTTACAACTTAATCTAAGCAGAAATATTACAATTTACCAAAGGATTAGTAGTTATATCAAAGCCTCTAATGCAATAAGGTTTTAGTCTAGCAATTAGTGAAATCGTCGTATGATGTATACTGAGCCAAGCGCCGCAGATTTTGGGTACTGTTCTATTGTAACTATATGTTTCATTGACAAAACACGCTTCAAGAAGGAACTTTAGAATTCAGCGGACATAGTTTGACTGTGCTCCGACTCGATCCTAAAACAAAATTAATACAAGTACGGCGCTGGTTTTCGGCATTTTTGCGCAAGAACACAAAATTTGGAGCAAAAATTGGGTCTTCGAAGGCCGCGTGAGGAGCGGTGATGGATCCAATAAAGTGAACGTTCCAAGAGGGCTCTGTAAAAGTTTTTCCATTGATACCAAATTTGTCTAGGTTCGCAGAAATGTAAATGTATTAGCTCAGCGCAGCGAAGTCGCGACCTACAGAATTTTTCAAAAATTTAGGATTTTTAATCAGCCAACGTAGGCTTAATTTACAAATTTACGATATATACACAATGAGAATCGGTACTATAAAGTGCTTTTTAAATTTATTTGTCGAATTTTTGATTGATACGTTGGTATCGAACAATGGTTATTTTGAAGAAACATTGGTAATTTTAAAAAATCGTGGCCCAGAAACCATGTTTTTGAACAAAACCCCTGAGTGTATTTACTGTAGGTACTCAATAAGGGTAGGGTGGTATATTCCCATGATGGTTGAACCCCCATAATAAGTCATATTTACCGAATCCCCTAAGGCCGCGCCATCAACCGCCGCCCTTGCAACGCGCCAATGTCGCATAAAAATTCCACGAAATTTACGACAATTGGAGAAAATTGACTCAAACTGATTAGAACTGAAAAGAATTTTAACAAAATAGAGTACAACTATCAGTTTTAAAAATGTTCAAAATTAACCTTCTCACTTGCCACCTACGGACTTTTTCCTCACCGACCGAAGCCATCTATTCCTCTGAGACCGCGGAATTTGGACACCTAACATATTTGCCCGAGGTTTGTCGATGTCGTTGCGAAGATGCTTCGGGCGTGAGGGTATGAAACCACGGCAGGACAGGAGTAAATCAGGGGTGGTAAACTTTTAAAATTTTTAAGAACTGTTTTGGAGGAATATCTAATTTTTGCCAATGTGTGGAAATTTCCCCCGAATTTAACTCAATTTATGCCAATTTTCCCAAAATTTTCCGCGTGACTTCAGAGCACTGACTCGTTCGAGCCACCAGGAATTTCACAAATGTCATTATGGGGTGCGAGCCTCAGGATGTGTAGCGCCACACCTTGCGCCCCTCTATGGACACATACACGCCTATTTATGTACTAGGTAGTGCGTCATTCACGTTAATTCGTATGCAGCTACTGCACACCGTGGTAACATGGTCACCGTGGTACATGATCGCTACGAATGCGCACAAATAGATTTAAGTGCAACCAATATGACGAATGCGCTTTTCGTGCGATAAGGAATCGCGATTGCTGCCGCAAGTAATAGAACTAACTATTGTTCGTAGCTAAGCAAGTGTAATATAAATTGCCGTCACGAAGAGCATTTGACACGACTCATGCATTTTGAATTTTACACTAGCAATGGAGCAGCAGATTTCATAAAGTAGTGTGATGGTTTTGACCATACCTCGGGCAATGACCAGTGCAATTCAAAACTTCAATAAATTTTACTAACATGCATGAGCACTTGGCGGCAATCGGACTAGGTCAATTTCAAAATGGTACTAGACTGAGTGCACGGGCAGAGGATGAAGTGCTGCTTTATACTTATCAAAACATTGAGTGTTTACTGTCTGACAACGATGACAAGATTTGATATAACCCTTGACATCGATAACAAGTGAGTCCCAGTAAAATGGTTCTGAAACGTACTTGATCACTATGGTCACACCCATATGGCCACGCTCGTCATGAGCATTTGACAAAATGTTTGTTTGCTCTTCTGCGGAAACGATAACGCCTTGATTTGCGTCTTTGCAGTTGAATACCTTTCGTTTGACCACAGTTGGATAACTGCCAGTTGCAAGAAAATGTTGAATGTCGTCAAATTGTCTCATTTTGGTTAATTGTTGTTGCTGCATAACAGATATGATATCAAGACCTGAAATAAAATTCCTTGTGTATCAGAACATGAAATTACCTAGTAAGGTAGGGCAGAAATGGAGGGTACCTTATTTTTCGGGGTAGGACCGAAATTTTTGAAAAAATCTGTCCGGGGGCCGATATCTTCAGAAAAAATCAGCCCGGGGGACCGATTTTATGGGGGACCGCTTTTTTAATGACACCGTTCGTTAGTTGGGCAGTTTTAGCCATATCCTTAACGCTCAGACACAATTTACACACTATACGCATGTTGGACCGTCACAAGATTTTTCAGTCTAACACACTACAACGTTGAACACAGGAGAAGAAAACACAGCGGATTACTGTGATCATGCTTATGTAACAAATGTAGAACCCAATTTGCCGAAGCACAACATGCGTCTGCACACCATAGCAACAATGGTAGAGTCCTTATTCAAATCACGTCGATTTCAAAACCGATTTCATTTTAATGTGTAAGTAAAATTTAAGTGCGCAAACCATCGCTGTTATACGGAATTCTCATTATCTTTACTAAGCAAAAGAACATTCCATTCATTGTTGTTTGAAAACAACCAAGAAACGCGACTGACACTGCTGCTTTTGATAGCTCCAACTTTGAGTAAAATGAGATAGTCAATTAGATGAACAATTAGATACGTAATGCGTGACTTAACTCAACCTGCTCCCACATCCTATCCTGTGTCGTTATTTTGTCGTTATTTTGAAAAAACATCGTATTACCGAACTCTGTGCAAAAGCAAAATTAGATGTTTTGTTGGCGAGCATGAGAAATTTTTGGAATAAACTTTATCTCTTTCGAACCCAAAAATGGTTAAATACTCGAACAATAACTGACAAATCATATGGCTCTTTCGTTTGTGCAGTCATATTCACATTGAATTCACTAGCAAGCAGTAGCACTATATAATTAAAAAATTATCGTCATGGAACAGTTATTGGTTAATGGCAAATCATTAATTCAGGAGCAGCAGTGAATCGAATCTCTTTTATTACTTATTCCATAACATTAGATGCAGGTTCGACATGCGGTTTTGTAAAATAAATTAGAGTCCTTTGAATTTAAGCTAAGTTTAGCCGCGCATAGTTGCACTATACTTGAGTGTCAACGTTCACAACTGCTATTTATGCTAACTATCAACTTTCTGCTAATAATCTTAAACTAAACTTCCGAAATGAATTTATTAATGTTTTGTTGTTCATCGGAACACATCGGAAGCGAAGACCTCAGAGAGCAGATATTACTTTCCGAAATGGAAAAATTAGTGCGATTAGCTGTTTTATATAAAACGCAAAAGGAATGAGCTGTGGTCGTTTGTATATCGGCAATGGCTTGTATGATATGGCTTAAATTACACTCGATTATTTCTTACACCAGCTCTCAGCAAAGCCACAAATGAGCAATCACCGAGCCATCTCGACGATCATTAAATTGTGACAAATTACTTTCACCAAAGCAATGGAATAAACAATTAAACAGGGAAAATTTCAGCATGGGTTCTAGCCATTTCAGCACAGGGTGCGAATACGCATAAACAACAGTTGCACTGAACAGTGCATTGGTAAGAAACATTCCATACACATGTGTTTTAGTAAATCTCATTATACTAAAGTTTGAAACTGCACCAATTATTGCACCGGCAATGAACAACCTCATTGCATTTGTTTATGTAAACTGTTATTACCATTGGAAGTGTAAAATAAAAGAATCGGGTCAAATGCACCATCTTCCTGCAATGTATGTCACAGTTGCCTAGCTACGTGCAATAGTAAGTGCTGTTACACTAGGGGCAACCATCGTGGTTGTCATTGCACAGAAAGCGCATTGGTCATATTGGTTGCGGTCAAATCTATTTGTTGGTATTCGTAGCGACCATACAGCCCAAGGTGTGCAGTAGCTCTACACAAATTAACGTGAACGACTCACAGGACAAATTTCAGCCGCAAACATATAAAAAATATTACAAGGATGCGGAAAAAATGAGACACAATGCGCCCTAAACGCCGATGCTCTATACGGGAACGTGATATAAAGAGCGTTAACATTCTACATCGCGGTAAAATAAATAAAGAGAATGACATCAATTTACAACTTCTCAATATCGTAAGATGTACGGAGCGTATGTTGAAACCGATAACATGTAAATTACACCAACAACTCTGATATACACGTAACACTAAGCTTTAGCTCAGCAATAAACTGACTTCCTAACGGTGTCCGTCCGGCATGAGTGTCGAGTTGACATGGCTATACTATTCTACTCTATTGTGAACGCGTAAACGCATGTGGTGAATATCTGCTAACTTTTACATTCGATTATGCCGGTAAGCGGGAAGTCAAATAGCATCATCTATCCAGCATCATATGTTTTTAATGCATAATCGAATGTAAAAGTTAGCAGATATTCACCACATGCGTTTACGCGTTCACAATAGAGTAGAATAGTATAGCCATGTCAACTCGACACTCATGCCGGACGGACACCGTTAGGAAGTCAGTTTATTGCTGAGCTAAAGCTTAGTGTTACGTGTATATCAGAGTTGTTGGTGTAATTTACATGTTATCGGTTTCAACATACGCTCCGTACATCTTACGATATTGAGAAGTTGTAAATTGATGTCATTCTCTTTATTTATTTTACCGCGATGTAGAATGTTAACGCTCTTTATATCACTTTCCCGTATAGAGCATCGGCGTTTAGGGCGCATTGTGTCTCATTTTTTCCGCATCCTTGTAATATTTTTTATGTTTGTGTGTATTCGTTCTTGTGAGTCGTTCACGTTAATTTGTGTAGAGCTTACTGCACACCTTGGGCTGTAGGTCGCTACGAATACCAACAAATAGATTTGACGAATGATATGACCATGTGAATTTCTGCAATGAATCACCATGGTTGCCCCTAGTGAAACAATATGATGATTTATGTAGCTAGGCAACTGTGACATACATTGCAGGAAGATGGTGCATTTGACCGATTTCTTCCACTCTACTTTTATAATAACAGTTTACAGAAAACAAATGCAATGAGGTTGTTCATTGCCGGTGCAATAATTGGTGCAGTTTCAAACTTTAATATAATGAACATCACGAACAATATGTGTATGGACGTCTGAATGATGCACTGTTCAGTGCAACTGTTGTTTATGCGTATTCGCACCCTGTGCTGAAATGGGTGACAAACTGTTACGCCAAAATTTTCCCTGTTTAATTGTTTATTCCATTGCTTTGGCTAAAGTAATTTGTCAGATCAAATGATTGTCGAGATGGCTCGGCGTGATTGCTCATTTGTGGCTTTGCTGATAGCTGGTGTAAGAATAATTGAGTGTAATTTAAGCCATATCATACAAGCCATTGCCGATATACAAAGGACCACAGCTGATTCCTTTTGCGTTTTATATAAAACAGCTAATCGCACTAATTTTTCCCATTTCGCGAAGAATATCTGCTTCTCTGAGGTCTTCGACCCGGATGTGTTCTGATGAACAAACAAAACATTAATAAATTCATTTCGGGAACTCTAAATTAAGATTACTTAGCAGAAAGTTGATAGTTAGCATAAATAGCAGTTGTGAACGTTGACACTCAAGATATAGTGCAACTATCTGCGCGGCTAAACTTAGCTTAAATTCAAGGGACTCTAATTTATTTTACAAAACCGCATGTCGAATCCCTGCATCTAATGTTATGGAATAAGTAAACCTTTTTTCTAAAATAGATTCGATTCACTGCTGCTCCTGAATTAATGATTTGCCATTAACCAATAACTGTTCCATGACGATAATTTTTTAATTATATAGTGCTACCGCCTGCTCGAGTGAATTCAATGTGAATATGACTGCACAAACGAAAGAGCCATATGATTTGTCAGTTATTGTTCAAAAATATTTACCATTTTTGGGTTCGGAAGAGATAAAGTTTATTCCAAAAATTTCTCATGCTCGCCAACCAAAACATCTAATTTTGCTTTTGCACAGAGTCTCGGTAATACGAACCATGTTTTTTCAAAATAACGACAATAACGTAACACAGGATAGGATGTGGAATAAAGGTTGAGTTAAGTCACGCATTACGTATCTAATTGTTCATCTAAATTGACTATCTCATTTTACTCAAAGTTGGACTCAAGCTATCAAAAGCAGCAGTGTCAGTCGCGTTTCTTGGCCTTTTGTTTTCAAACAAAAATGAATGGAATGTTCTTTTGCTTAGTAAAAATATGAGTAATCCGTATAACAGCGAACTGTGATGGTTTCGCTATACA
>JASANE010023023.1:0-69208 GCA_030248225.1 Trileptium ribeirensis
GTAAGTCAATAGATACCAGTTCGAGCTCCTTGTCCGTATTGCTCATAGTCCAGTTCAACATACTTTAAAGCGGACTTTACAAACAATAAAACGCCTCCTCCTTTCCGATTTCTCCTGTCCTTACGAATAATATTGTATTTGTTGTTGACTTCAAACATCGAATTCGGCACACTGTTATTGAGCCAGGATTCAGTTATTGCCACAATGTCATTTTTGTCAGAGCTCAGTATTATGTCGAGATCCACAAAGTTTGTTACAGATGCTTCGAGCGTTGAAATATTTCAGTTTAAAGGTAGGTTTGCTGGTTTTCATTGTTTGTGTTGAGATCACACTAGACGGAGAATTAAACCCACGATTTAGTTTAAATTCACAATGTATCTATTATTATTGGTGATTTCGACGGGATATTCAAGTTCGGTGTATCGACCTTTAACTAAAAGTCCGTCGTTGATGATATCGCAGTTTTTAAACACGACGAGCTTTTCGTTAACGACAACATATTTGTCTCTATTGTTTGGAACGGAAGACAGTTGGTGATTGAGCTCTTTCGCTTTTTCGTGTAGAGCTGCTAGCCTTCGACGATCGTCATCGGTCATAGAGCGTCGAAGATAAAGACCGTTGTAATGTGGATTCCTGCGAAGGTTTTTGGCCTCGTTCAGCACCGAGTTTACAACAGAAGATGCTGCCATTTGAAGTTTTAAGAGTCGCGGACCACGTTTTGTGTTTAGATTGCCGCGTCGACTCGGTGGATGCAGCAGTCCCATTCGAAACACTCGTTCGACAGTCGCGGAAGGATCGAGGAATTTGATTATTGATCTCGCGGCTTCGAGATCGTTTCCTTCCTCAGGCAGACCCTTCAAAACTAGACAGCGGCGGCGTTGAACTTCGTCATCAGCGACAGGTGCAGAGGAAAAGACCGGGGCAAGTGAACGAGTGTTTTTTGATGCTATAGCTGCGTATGATGTTGCGGCGATGTTGTCGATTTCGTTCGTTGGATTGACGTCGGTTGTTGTCTCTTTTGCCAGGGTGTTTACTGCATTAGTTGCGGCTTTGACTGCGGCAGACAGTGACGCGACGTCCTCTTGCAGTTTCATGCATAATAATATGCATAATATATTCGGTTATAACTCTTGAAAGTATGATGGTTATAAGTACGTTATGTCAGTCACAGCAAGTTTGAAGTTGAGGCATTACTTATGGGACCACCTATATAAGATAAAAGCCATTTACCCGTTTTGTATATAAATTTGCAAGTTATTCCGCATATAATTGCATAATCATGCTTAAAATGATACTCGCGACAACATTGCTGACGGATTTGACTCCACTATTAATTTACAGGTGAGTAGCTTTGTCTATAGAAGTAAACTTTTAAGATAAATAAATGGGGAAAACCTAATACAGTCGTAATAAACCACAAACGCTACAGCGGCACGAATTTCGGTTGGACCCAGAGCCAAATTAGGTAGACAACGATAAGCAAACTTTGAGGAGGAGTGTCTCCAACTTTCTAATGTTTCTCACGAATACAAAGCATAAATATGTTCTGGAAAGACAAAATTTCCATGCTTTCAATCTATTGTGTCGAATTAGGAGTATTTTGATTTAACCCCTTATACTCAACAAAGAACATAATTTTTTGTAAATCGACATCCACTACAGTATACCCATTATCGTATTGACGAGTGGCCGAGATGCTTTTTTATAAATAGAAATCATAGTGTCTTGTCTAGGCATAGTTTTTGTCACTGATCGAGCGACCTTTTAATAAAATTTAAACAAATTTAAAATTATAAAAACGACCAAAATATAATTATAATTATTAAATATATAATAGTGGCATGTTTAGATATGTATGCATTATGTTTGTGTGTGTAGATTTATGGATGTCTGTGTACAAAGCTGAGTAGCGTATAAAAGGTTTCAAAAAATAATAATTGACAAACATGGCGACTTTATAAATTATTAGTAAATATCGAAAAGCGGCATTACAAATAATGACACAAATGATTGATGCTAATTAACTAGGGCAACATTAAGTTTAGCATTGAGAACATGGTGAATATATTACAGGCGATAGGATTGCTTCCGAATTCAGTTAAGGGGGGGTGCGAATTGGATCTAGTCTTCATGCTTTTTATAAAACAACTTTGAATGTGTGTCAGGGTGAAGAAGATAATGTGCAATACAGTACCGATAAGGACTTTATTTATACAATACGCAAGGATAGGATATTAATAGAACTTGAAGAAATAAAAATTAATATTTAATGTGATGTTTTTACCTTAAGGTACTTGACTTTTTTATTCTATTTACTTTTTTTCCGGATGCCCCGACACCTGCGCCTGTGATATATTATATAGCTCATAAGATACCTTCAAAAGGCGTTTTGTAAAAAGTCAGCAAATATACAAGTTTTTGTCGTTATTTCGACAACTATTATTTCAGATGAAGAATATGCAAAATCCAACAGGTTGGTGACAGTTAATTAGACACATCACATTTCACGATCGGTCTGTTTATGAGGCTAGATTTTAATCTCAACAATTTCTTATGTTATACATCTGAGTTTTCTTTGTTCACTGGCTTTGGGAAATATAAACGCCTTGAAGAATTGGAAGAATTCTAATTTAGAAACCTATGATATATTACCAATTAAGACATTTTCTTGACTGTTAACAACAATGTGAACAGACAGAAAAGAAAGCTTCGAGACCTTGAGCAACCATGTTATTTCAGCCGATCGATGTACGGTTCCTACTTAAATGATTGCTTAACTGTTTCATGTCAGTTTAACACACTCAAAAGCGATGCCATGAATCGATCCCGGATTGCATGATTATAGCGGCGCAGGCAAACAAACCACTGAGCTACGCAAATGTTGTTGCTATGCTTCGTATTGAACTTCGCAAAGCAACCTTATAACAACGTAAGCGTAAACGAACATTGTACGGCAAACTTGGAAACAGCAAAACTACAAACCAACCATTGCTCTACGGGTCCGTGAGCCCCGTTTCATCACGCACCACTAAGCCAAACCATAGCATAGCGGTAAACTTTATTATGGATACTTCTATTTTTCACTGACATTGTTGACACTTTTTTTATTTAGCTTGCTTTATATTAATTTTCAGTGGTTATCAATAACAAGAAATCGGCAGTTCAACTTAAGTTAATTTAATTTAATGAAAAATATATAATACCAACGGGGGAAATAATTACACAGGTAACTGTGAAATATAAACTCATCAGTCATTTATAAGGTTAAAAGGTTGGTATAAGCCGCGCTGATATGCTAAACATTGTGTGAAATATCAACATATGACCCGTATGTTGAACAAATTTTTTAAACCTAAAAATTTAAGCGTTTACGAAAAAATTTAGCAGCTGTCAAGAATAAGCGGAAGATAGGGAATAAGAGCGAGACGACCATAACTATATTTTATTGCAAGCTCATAGAAATAAGTGCTTCAGAGGTAAGAACAGCTATGTGGTATTTTCAACTTTTTTTAATATAACAGCCGAGAATTAAACGATGGTATGTCAAATTCATTGAAAATAAGTTTATAAATGTTAACCAAGAGGAAATCTATATGAGCACTACGTAATTACAGACAGGGCCGTCTCAAGCTCATTGTGGCCTGTGGGCTGATGGTTTGATGTGGCCTGTTTGCCGAAAACGTTTCAGATACTGGTATGTTCCACTAGCTCACATTCACTAATTCTCTATACTGTGGCACAGAAAACTGTGACATTTTAAAGGATTTATGGCCTGGAGTTACAGTTTCATAGCAATTCTTGGGTGGTCGCTATCCATGAATGGCCTGACTTAGATAAAAATTTAAGCCTTTGTTAGAAAATTGGCATTAAAACTTATGCAGTCGCCCAAAAATGGCCTGTCCCCAAAGGTGGCCTGTGGGCTATAGCCCAGTTAGCCCTACCCTAGAGCCGGGCCTGATTACAGAGAATGAGTATATATTACTTTGATAGTCGATCACGGCGTGTGATCTAAGGCATAGTGTTTAGAGACACTAGTCTGTGGGTACAATATCTGTGTACTATTGCAATGTTCGCTCTGTTTTTTGTTTGAACAACAACCATAACTGTGTGAAAATTATGTATAGCAAGCAATTAGGTCTATAATAAATGGCTAACCTTTACAAACGATTACTACAACAGGTTGCACCTCTAATGGTCTTATATATTGAATGATATGCGAAACAATTTAAGACTTATGGGGTGTTCCAACTTAAAAATGCTCCATTGCGTACATAGGTGCCATCTAGAAGCTTCACTGGTACTGCTGTGTTTAGGAATATCATTTTTATTTGTTAACCACTTTAAACAATAAATAATCACTTTCAATAACAAGTTGTCTATACACGTTCAATATACGAATAAAACAAGCGTTAAGTTTAAACTCATTTCGGTAACAGTGGTATATTTAGGTATACAGCATTAGATGCATTTTGCACCACCAGTTCAATTGTCCAGTTCAGTAAAAAGATTGTTGTCCTATAAAATAAAATCAACGATGTAAGAATTTACGGAAAACCTTTTAATTTATATACCAACAAATGTGCAAATTTTCACAATGTATATGCATCTTGGTAAAATGCGTGCTTAGTAAATCCAGGTTCTTCATTTTACAGGCAAAATAGTGGTATCTGTTTTTAAGACCCAAATCACATTAATTTGTTAATTTTTTAGCCCGTTGAACGTAAGTGCGCCTGTTCGCATTACTTATCTCTTCGCCTTATCCAAAGGTCGAACAAACTGCAATAGACATTACCTACGCTAGCATGTGTTGACTAAATACAAAAAAAATTAACAGAAGCTGTTTACGCAATGCAGATGTGGTTAAAATTGACTAAGACTATAAAACTTTTTTGGTCTTTCAGAGAATCCAGACACGTGACCATTAATCTGCTAAAAAATTTTCTTAGTGAGAAGACTGTGACAACAGGAATAACAGGCCGAATTTAGCAAAAATACATATCTATAGTCGGTTGCGAACTAATAATGGGTCGTGACACAGACGCACATAAATAAGTCTCTGCACACTTTGCTTATGCGCTCTGGGGATCATGAGTTTTTGCTATCCCACAATACTTAGAAATGTTTGCGCTCTGTGAAACCTTGTGTAAAAATTTTATCATATTGAACACATTCACACATGCTAATATCTATCGTTTTATTAGGACATACTATTGTGAACATTATAATTTTGAGCTTAAATATGATCGGAAGAAACCCAGACGTCTGCATTGTGCTATTTTGAAATTTTGTTCAGGACAGTAGGAGTAATGTTTATAAAGCATCCCAATTTGCGTGCACATATTGGCGAGTTTTAACTTAAGCTGTTAACACATGGTCAGAGAAAGGCCGAAAACGCGTGTTAAACACTGAACTATCTGCTATTAATATATTAATTCGATACAGCCTTAATAGCTAACTGTGTTGAGAACTATTGCAACACAGTATGACAATTGTATTTTTGTACATTATAAGGAAAGGGTTTTATGTTTTTGCTGCAATACTAATGTGAAGCTTAATTCAAGTATTATACATTGCCAACCTGTGGAATGGTGGTGAACAAAAGTTTATTGTTTGAATTTAAACCAAGACGGTTATTTATTGCGCAGATATATACAGCTGAAAATAGCAACATTTAGTGTGATTTTGGCCTAAAATTTTCTCGCACCTTTATTTCGTAGTAAAATTCTGAATTTAATGAAATTAAAAGCTGTGTTAGCTATATAAGCTATATTCTCGCTGTGAACACACGAGTCAGTCACACATAATTTTTTTTTGCGAAAGTATTTATTTTGAACATTTTATTACGTAAATTAGATACCGTTACGATAATAATGTTATGTTAACGAAGCATTTATGTAGATACACGCGTTGTGAAAATATAAATTAAGTGTCCCCTAACAAGCACGACTTGCAGAAGATAACTGTAATGTCCGCCAGTCACATTAAAAAAGTCAAATGTATATTTCACACAGATTAAGGCTCATAATGCTGTTAAAAATAAAACTACTATTCATTTAAATATTTAAGGTGGAAATTAAATTATTTGACGCAAATCAGTTTATCTTTGTTTGTTGATATACATAACAGTAACAACAATTATTGTCACAACATTTTACGACCAAATCCTCATTTTCTGTCAACTTATTATGAATTGAATTTGATATTGTGATAAAGTTATGCCTGTAAGTTCTGCTTCATACGATTTTTTGTGCTGTGAAAATTTGAACAGAATCAGTTCGCTTGTTATCTTTTTATGGAAAATAACACCAAGAATCGCACTAATTTTGGCTTAAAAACGGACATAGTTGAATCACTTCTTGCGAAAGGAACGATGTTTTAAGCGGCACGAACCTATCCTTAAACGTATTAAATGCAATAAATTGATAATATTTGACAATCGAACGTGGTTCCAAAGTTACGATCGCTATTCTAGCAATATTCAGTATTAGCTTCGTAAACAGGTAGTAGGACAATCTATTTTGCTGCAGATTAATGTTATACACTAATTTGATTTAGAAAAATATATTTTATCGCTTTTATACCGCTTGTATGTTTTTGTTGACAATGATAATAAACTCATCCTATCAACATTAAAGTGCCCGGTATACAAGACAAAATTAATTGCAAACTAGCAAAAAATTACAAATCTAGGCTACAATTTCATTATGTTATGATACATAAAGAAAACTCTATATTCAAAGGTCGGAAATATTAAAAAATCCAGAAATTTAAAAAATTTCGCATGATAGTTAAAACTTGATAGAAATCTGTAACTCAGGTGTAAGTGGAGGTATTCACCCCTTTCTGTTTTGTTTATGGGTTTGTTGTAACAAAGAAACAATAATCATTTCTTGTGTATAAATTACATAACATTGTATTTAATTCAGTAAACTATATTCCTGTTCTTATAATGCGGATTTCTTCATATTGGACCACGTTTAAATTGAGTACGCAATTTCACCAAATTTCAGCCCTCGTTAGTTTACATACACAGAGTCTACAACAGATCTGTCTAGAGACAAAAACAGGCCAGGCCGCCTTTCAGCAGTTATGAATACACATCGTCATCAACGGGACTGAAAATAGATATATATCTAATTAAGCGGAAGTGTGAATTAACCAATTTCGCTTTGTTAGGCGTCGGCTAATATCAATCATATTATGAGATACGCATTTCAGATGTGTTGACGGCAATTATAATAAATCATATCGTTGGATTTCAACTCAACTATTTAGTAAAGCATGAATTTGAAAATTGAAATTAAATCTTCGTTTAAAGCACAACAGCAATATTATAACAAGAATCAATATGATAATTATGTTAATTTTTGATTTATATTAATTAAAAAGTGATTATTGAAACACATTTGTTTTATTTTAGCGCTGTTGTTAATGAGACCAGCATATGTTCAAGATTTGTGCTGAAATATAATCCCATCTTCATATGACCGATGGTGCATAAGTGTCACATTATCCACACACATAAATATATACAAAATATGTTTGTCCTATACAGAATTAAATACACTACCATCTGGAGTGATTGAGACTTGTAGGAGACGTATGACCTACAGAAATCAGTCATGGTTTCTAGCTCTCTCATACACTGTTATTGATTAACAGCCAAGATTGACTAACTACCCCGCCAAGATTAACAATCAGTTAGGGGATAAAAACAACAACAAATAAGTTTATTAACCAAACGCATACTGGTAACCGGGGAGTTAGCGTAACGAGGCATGTGTCACGCGTTAAAGCCATCATAGCCAGCTCGAAACTTAGACACCGGCTTAACAACTGCCGATGTAGCTTGTAACAAAATATTTAAACTAACAAAACTAACATACGCTATATAATTTAATACACCATACAATAATAATAATAATGGATTTATAATGTACCAAATTCATTGAAAATGTGCATAGGCGCATAAGCGAAAACACGGCATAACACAAGTGAAGTTAATATTATATCATATTGTATCGTATATTCCAGGAAATAGGAAAGTTTTCAGTCAAGATTTAAATTTTGCAATTGTAATACTAGGATCACGGAGGCTTGATGACAGGTTATTCCATGCAAGTGGTGCAAGAGAAATGAAACTGTTACTGTGCGAAACGTCGACGTTGAGTACTCGTCATGTAGCTAGGCGTAGCAGCACTTACAGTTTGATTATATCCGAGATATATGACTGTGCGCCGGTAGATATGGCGTTGAAGAGGATGACGAGCATTTTGTACTGTATCCGCTTTTCAACAGACAGCCAGTGGAGTCGTCGGAGAATCAGAGCAATGTGTTCGCGTCTGCTTGTTTGTGACACTATCATGTTTACGCATTGTGAAGCAGACGTCGCAGTGGAACGATATGAGACAACGACATACAGCAAAATAGGGCATTACAGTACTCTAGTCGAGACATGACTTGGACGACTCATTTTGCTGTCTATTCATCAAACCGCCGCCGCATTCGGCTAATTTCGCGAAGTTCCCAGCTACAGTCCCGCGAGAGAGCAGTTATCTGACGTTCGAAACATAGGCGACTGTCAAGGAATACACCCAGGATCTTTACATAGTCCGACGGTTGCGTTACAGCATTATTAATGTGTAGACATGGCTTGTATGTATCTTTGCCACTGAAGTATATTAGCTCGGTTTTTGAATTATTTAAGCTAATTGTTATAAAACCAGTTTCGAAGAACGGCAAATATGCGTTGCAGCGTGCTTATGACTTAGGTTGAGTCTTTGGGGTCGAAGTCTTTGTAAATTTGGATGTCATCTGCGTAGCAGAGTACGCAGAAGGCGACCGTTGCGATTAGCTCGACCACAGGCGCTGCATACATGCTGAACAAAAGTGGTCCAAGGACGCAGCCTTGAGGAACTCCACAGGATAAATCCTTTTGGGTGGACCACGAGTTTTCCATGCGGACCTGGTAACCGCGTCTGGTAAGATAAGACGCGAACCACTGTAGAGTGTAGAGATGACTATGATACGCCGATGTCGCAGAGACGTTGAATGAGTATATTATGGTCGACAGTATGTTAATAGTACAAAAATAGCATGTTAATAAACCGGTATTCGGCCACAAAAAGAATAATCCAGCTTATATCCAGTCAAAGCAGTATGCGACAAAGGAACAACAAGGATTTATCAGGATAAATATGCGATTTATCACGTTAAAATTATAAATATCGCCAAAACAGTGTTTAACACATACTATTTAAGTATTCTTCTATTTAATTCTTTGTAAAAAGCCAATAATTTTTCTGAAATATTCATTATCTAATGATTTAGCGAGATCTCTTCAGCAGCTAAAGAATCATTACAAGCAAGGTTCTACTTCTAGAGGTTACCAAATGTGGCATTGTACGTGTTGGTCGTTTGACTGTTCAGACTCGTTTTCTGGGTCATGGGTATCTTTGTGCGGCGACAGATAATAAACAGATTTGTGACAATGGAGCGCCCTCCGGCCGCAGCGTGAGTTATTGAGTAATAAAGTAATAAACATACGCAGATAGTTCGAAGCGACTGATTGGTTTTAGGAAAAAATTAAAGTTTGAAACCTTCAAAGAAAAACTCATCTTCTATATGGCATTGTAACATTGTTTTGTAATAAGGTGCGCAGTTTGTGAATGTTTATAACTAAATCCAATTTTATGTGACAATATGACAGCGCATGATTGAAATTATTTATATTTACGCTATATGTCGGGGATACCTTGTAAATTCCGTTGCAGCCGCCAGGTTATGACATTGTTAGGCATCGTACGCAGCCTCAGGTATGTAAATGGTTTTTTTGTAAATCCTCGTCCTGTGTCCTTCTATTAGATAAATTCTACGTAATATGCTGATTAACTATGATGTTCCCAAGTTCAAGAGTCGAACGCTGTTGTCTAATAGCCCTTCAAATATGGTGGTCGACCTACGAAACGAGTTGGTTCCACTGCGCCTATCGGATGTTGTAAAGTTTATTTGCAATTCAAGACTTTATGATCAGAATCAAAATAAAAGATTACAACACATTTGCTTAACACATTATATATATTCAATAGAAAATATACACTGATGGTCAATGTACTACTGTACATTTAGCTTGAAATACTTGTTTAAACTTAACATACGATGGATAAGTGAATATGTTGCATATATATCTTACGTGCCGCTTTTTTGTCGTGTTCGTTTTTCGGCTTGAGAAACGGTTTCGTATCATATTCTGTTAAAGTGTATCCATAAAAAGCGGTAGCTAAAACTATCAGTAGGGTGGCTGAGAAATACTAAGAGGAGACCTGTAATAATAAATCAATTATCAAATATAATCAAGAAACAATCTTCAGTTCATAAATCTTCAGCTCTCGCACGAGCGCCTCGAAACGTTGAACTGTACGCGATTGATTGATTAGGAAATAAACTGCAACTCACCATTAACACTTTCCTTCTTAAAATAACGCTTAGCTTGCACAATCATGAACAATCTTTTGCTTCGACCGCGGATTCAACCTAGATCGCTGAAGTGCAAATCTTGTGCGTTAGGCGCTATTTTGGAGCAGTTGCTCGGATCTTTAAGGAACCTCACAACGCGATCGTACAATCCTTCGGCTTCTATAGTTCCTGCGATTACTTGATTTAAGCTAAAGTCCTAACTAGCTCATATCAGTTTTAACGAATTATCGCCAACGTACACATGTAATCAACTAGTCTTCGTAAAAATGATTGTTCATAAAATCGGTCATTACATGTGTGGAGTTACAGTCATTTTTCATAAGCTATGTAACAGACACATGTAAAGTTTGCATAAAAAATGCTCGCGAAGCTTTGCAAAAAAATGCGCTCCTTTTATATGTTTTTCTTACCACTGATTTAGCATCAAGCTGGAGACATTACGAGTTGCTTTGACATGTTTCTAACAAATTATTGAACAATCCTAGAGCTCACTGTAAGACGTACTAGTCTGTATTAAGTAATATACAGTCAAATAACATTATATTTATAATATTCGATAAGCAAAAATTCTGCAAGACCTATTTTGTATCTATCGTTTATCAACCTTAAAGCGTAAATCACATAAAGTGTAAATATCATATCTGATTATAGATATCCACGACATAGTTTCAATACTACTCTTAAAGCAGCATATTTATTATTTCAGTGACCAGTTGTATTCGTTTATTAAGTATGAATAATATTTTATCGCAATAAATTATACACTTAGAAACGGTATTAAAATTTGACAAATCATTTTAGTAATAAGTAAAGCTATAAAAATGATATTAAATATGATTTGTTACTTTTCCATATTTAGTATGAGGCATTTCAACTCTATTTACTGTATAAATTAATACACCTGTGTATATAAATTGTACATACATATAGGATAACAAAACATACTTGTATCGTTTACCTACAGGGAGGGTATGCTGTTATATTTCTCTATGCATGCATGAACGTATAAATTTTTCAGTATTATACCAAATATTGTTTTAGGATACTGCTTAATGACCTCTGAATAGCTTTGGCAAATACCGAAATCATATTTGTAATAAGCGTTATTTGTTACAGATTTGTAAATATCGTATAGTGACATGATATATAACTACATGAACATATGCATCAGCGTCTCAACTGCTGTCATTATTGCTACATGAATTTTGGTGATATATAGATTTGAAGAGAGCATTGAAAAACATTGAGATCAATATGGTGGTGAAGAACTAAACTTTTGCAATTTTCCAAATTTTGACATAGTAAGTTCCTTATATACTTATTGAAGCTGAAACGTGGGCTTATTTAACACGTCCAATAGGCGCGAAGCATGCTATTCTGAAGGAAAATTGGGGCAACATAAAGGAAAAATTATTATTGTGGATTTTTGCAGAAAAGTTCTCCGGCTCTTGGTGCGCCCCTGCCGTCGAAAGTGTGGGATTTATTGTTTTAGCCTATGTTATATATCATTGCAATGCTGCATGAGATCACAAAGATTAAATTTTTAAGATTTTTCAATATGTAAGTATATTTATAGCTAGTTAGCTAAATTGGCCCATTCGCTTACGGTGTGTATAATTCGCCGAAACAACGGTGTTTCAGTGATATGTATTTATACTTATAACGCTAAAAATACCCAGCTCTTAAAATATTTTGACTTAAAGACCGTGACTGGAAACATTGGAAAATTTGATTTTTTTGTGCTCAGAGGGAGAAATTATTGTTTCTTTGCTCTTAAATGTGCTAAAATGACCGTAGTGTTATCTTCTTTAGGTTGCTCGATGAATTATGGCCCTGCTGGGATAAGGAAGCTTTATTTGGAACTTCAAAATAATCAGGCTAGCTACGATTGAATTTGTTATATTTAAAGACCATCTTGGAAGGTAGGAAGATGTGTTCGGTTTTCAAGACTTTTGAAAAATTTTCTATATCATCAGCATCAATGCATTCCTATGGTTAGATAAAATGGAGTACTCTCTCACCCGTTTCTTCTAGAAATGCGAGTTACTGGTACAATCTATATATTTAGGAGGAAAATATATAATGCAAAGACAATGTAACAAATTTATTTAGAAATTGTTAAAATGAAAAATGAGAGAAATAAACTTGACTGGAATCGTGGACATGTAAAGTTTAGAAAATCGATTAGTGACATAATTCCGTAATTCATAACATTACTCCTAAATGTAGTACTGATATTCTGCGCCATTGACATATCTGTTCAGTATATACGATTATATGAGCTTAATATTTATCGATCCCTACTAATATGGGGGTGCGTCAGGGCCCTAGTGAGTATCGTCGATTGCAAAGACATGTTGTTTCTTCATCGAAATAATTTTTATCGGTTTAAGGGTAACCACAAATTTTTGTTACATGTAGTATTGGGCATGGGTCGCTTTTCAATCCAAACGTCCAGGCATCGGATCAAACGATTTGTGATGGCAGATAGACTGTTGACAGGCAACAAGCTTCTACAATACTACTATACGGATTTAACACATTCGTAAATGCTTCTTCAGCACTTGTTATGAAATTTCATCGATTTGCATATTTAAATGTTTACACAGCGTACACAGCAAATGATAATGTGCCGAGTCCTACGCTTAGGCAAGATATATCAAAACTGCACTGTATTTAGTGCTGAGTGACGACCGACTTTAACCCTTTCCTGCATAGTGTCTCACATATGATACGGCATACATTGCTAAGCTATACACTTGAGGCACACTTTGTCGTGTGGCATGAGTTTGCACGTCCGACGGTATTCCCTCATTTTCGAGGTTGTTTAAGGAACCGATCAACAGCTTATACACAGAATAGTGACTATCGTAATAGGCTCTCAGCCAAGCATTACAAATTTCAATCCGACGCTGCGGAAAAAGTTTGTTCAAGATTGCACGAAATACAGATTGATTCATGCGGCAAAGGGTTAAGATCCGTTATTAAACCTTGAAGCATATTAGTTTAATATTAAATATATATGTGATATACTTAAATGCATCATGGTATAGCCTTATAAAAGTCTTGCAATTTGGTCTTGCGCAATTATTTATGCATAAAAAAGTTACAATAATGGGTTTTTATTCGCTTGTGATACAGCAGTAGACGTATAGACCACGGCCGGCCGAGGAACTGCCCATAGCTGCTAACCAAAGGATTTTGAGGCTGTGAACAACACAAAATTGTTAACGTTTGAACCGTTAACGGTAGGAAAATTGTTAGCGGCCGGTGGTTGGCTGTCAACCGTTTAAAAGCCGGCTTTCATGGCTGAGTCAGGCTACATGATTAATCAATTCTCAGAATCATAGGCCAGAAAAGATATTATGCCATGATTTTTAAGTGAAAAATTATCAACTCTACATACAGGCCGATGTTGAAAGAACTCAATATTTAAGGGTTTCTCCTTCAGTTTCGCTAGAGTGTTGGTTGTCGTTGCTCCAGTTGAACGTTAAAGCTGCTGTAAAATTCAACTAAACGTAACATTGTTTTACTGTCGGCCAAATAACAATGAAAATTTTAGCTATGTAATTCATCTAGATTTTGTTTGCCTAATAATTAATAGATGATCATAAAGCTATTAGAATATTAAAAGATATTTCAATATTAAAATTAAATTAAAACAAGGCTCATTGACTTGAATTATAATCGAAATCTTAGACACTTAACGCCTTCAAGTGGCTGCTGGTAGTATTATATATGCCGACGATCAGTGGCGGTATATTTATTATCAAAGCATAGTGAGATTGATCCATTTTCCGCATCAAAGACTCCGTGGTAGTCTTAAGTCTTGTGACCGTTTACTATCGAGGCAGCTCATATTTTGCTCAAAATATTAATGTTAATAGGATTTCGTTGCATTGAAACTGTATTTAAATGTAGCCAACACGACACGTGCTTAAATGTGCTTAATTGAACGCTGCTGATGTGCTTGGAGCAATTTATAGTTTCATGTTTATAATTGATTAATTTTGCGTTGGTGTATGTATATATCGTATCTGATTTTAACATTACATATGCTAGAATTTGCCGTAGGACAGTCATCGGGTGTCGCCATATTTAGAATCGTTGATTCTTGAAGTTGTGTTAAAAATCAACTACGATATGAAAAATCTTTGCACTTACTTTGAAAGAATATTACAAGGCCGGCGTATGAAATATATTTTCAATCTGTTTTACTAGATCCGGGTAACCCTGAAAGGCTTCTCAAATTTCCCGCGAATCTAAAACATTCCAATTTCTCACGAAAATTTCAGATATTCTAATTTATAAAATACTCGCAGGAATTGAAACAATTTGCGCTGTTTTATGCTTAAACCCTGTGCATTGTATATATAGGACCTGAGCGTATGCATAGTTTAGCGGGCTAAGGTGATGTTGCATGTTAGATAAATTACTTTTTTGACTAAGACTATAATAATTCAGAACGCCATTGAAACAATTGAAACATTCTTCAAAAACACCGTACCATTTTCTTTGTGAAAATTTTGAAATGGCGGAGAATTATGGCTTTAAGTAGGATATCGTGATATCCTCAAATTTTTTACCTGACTGTTTATATACTACTATAGAAGAAGGTCGATAAAAACATTGAATGCATTCGTCCAAAATACCTGATTTTCTGCTTCGGTTCTCAGATGTTTACTGAAGGGTAGACGTGCCTTATGCTTTATTAACACTGCATGCATATTAATGGAGCACAAAAGAAATTTCATATTATCAATTTCCCGCTATCACATAGCAGAAGTAAGATCCTGACATGAGCCCTTCCAAGCTAATTCAAATTCTAGAAGTTCGTAAAATGTTGAAGTGGCAGACGGTTCTTGTTTTAAATAAGTTTTGACTCTAATGCTATGCATGAAAGCCGCACGAAAATGGTTTTGCGACAGATAATAACACATGATAATACATATCTACATACTAAAAAATTTGGCTTTAAGTTTATTACTGTCTCAAGTGGATACTGTCGTGATGAAGCCACCAAAAGAATCGTGCATTGTGAAAAATGGGGCCAAGTTATATATACAAACTGAAACAGCGTGCTGATTTTTTCCTGAGACATCCAATATGAAATTGTATGGAAGTCATTATGCTTAAAAAGCGTAGCCTAATATGCGTCCTGCAGAAAATATTTTTGTACCTGACCGTATATCATATGCTAAACTGCAGGAGAGTGCAATAAAATTTGGCGAATAATATGTTATTTTGTGTAATAAATCTACGTCTTCCATGCTCAAGCTAAATAATTAATTAGACTAGTTCTTGTTGAGAATCTATCCCTATATTTTTTATAAATATGCACATTTAACAATGCATGTATTTATACTTATCAAGAGTCGATAATGGTTGGCTATGCTGAAGACTATGACATCCTTTAGCTTTTCTTTGTTTTAACCCACGGTACGTCGTATAATTAATTTCCTTTACCCTAACAGAACCGTTAATTTTTGCCCCCATCAGGTTCTTGAACCATTTGGTGGGTCATAAGCCTGATGGGGGGAAGGGTGAAAACTACATAGCGACGTAGCGCCCATGTAAACAAGGGAAATTTGAAGAGTGTCGTTCACTTCAGCAGATTCGACTATCAACGACTCTTGCTGATATCTGCAATTATCCTACATTACAATCTATGAAAAATTCCTAGATGGAGCTGGTTCCTGCATTTACGAGTACAATAAAATAGCAAATAGGAATTTTACAGTTAAGTTTAAAAGCTACAATCAAAACTACTTTTTGCATTAATATCAGGTATTTGCTAACATAGTATAAACCCTACTTTAATTAATTTGTTTAAAAACTATAAAGATAAATCTACTATAAAAATGTTAGACTTTTACTCTCTTGAGATTAGCCAAATATCACTGCATGTCATTCGTTCAATGTCTGAAATTATACTTTACAAAAACTCAAACATAAAATTTGATTAATTTTAAGTAAGCTTTTTGAGTAGAACTAGAAATCTGTGGACTAAGCAGCATCAATGCCGTCGGCACGGCGCATCAAGGGCATTCTGGAACCACTAGGTACACATGAATTATTCAAGCTGTGCAAAAATTTTGTTTCTGAGCGCGTTGTACCAATATGGAACGAACAACATCCTACTGTTGCCATAGTTAAAGATTTAACATTATTTCAGCTTAATGTTTCATTTTTTGCAAGAACCTCTATGGAACGAAAAACCTCCTACTATTGCCATAGCTAAAGATTTAACATTATTTCAGCTTAATGTTTCATTTTTTCCACGGGCCTCTATGGAACGAACAACATCCAACTGTTGTCATAGCTAAAGATTTAACATTATTTCAGCTTAATGTTTCATTTTTTGCACGGGCCTCTATGGAACGAACAAAATCCTACTGTTGCCGTTGCTAAGGATTTAACATTATTTCAGCTTAATGTTTCATTTTTTGCACTGGCCTGTATGGAGCGAACAACATCCTACTGTTGCCATAACTAAAGTTTCAACATTATTTCAGCTTAATGTTTCATTTTTTGCACGGGCCTGTATGGAACGAACAACATTCTACTGTTGCCATAGTTAAAGATTTAACATTATTTCAGCTTAATGTTTCATTTTTATCACGGGCCTCTATGGAACGAGCAACATCCTACTGTTGCCGTAGCTAAAGATTTAATATTATTTCAGCTTAATGTTTCATTTTTTGCACGGGCCTGTATGGAACGAACAACATCCTACTGTTGCCATAGCTAAAGTTTTAACATTATTTCAGCTTAATGTTTCAATTTTTGCACGGGCCTGTATGGAACGAACAACATTCTACTGTTGCCATAGTTAAAGATTTAACATTATTTCAGCTTAATGTTTCATTTTTTGCACAGGCCTCTAGGGAACGAACGACATCCTACTGTTGCCATAGTTAAAGATTTAACATTATTTCAGCTTAATGTTTCATTTTTTGCACGGGCCTCTATGGAACGAACAACATCCAAGTGTTGTCATAGCTAAAGATTTAACATTATTTCAGCATAATGTTTCATTTTCTGCACGGGTCTCTATGGAACAAACAACATCCTACTGTTGCCATAGTTAAAGATTTAACATTATTTCAGCTTAATGTTTCATTTTTTGCAAGAATCTCTATGGAACGAAAAACCTCCTACTGTTGCCATAGCTAAAGATTTAACATTATTTCAGCTTAATGTTTTATTTTTTTCCACGGGCCTCTATGGAACGAACAACATCCAACTGTTGTCATAGCTAAAGATTTAACATTATTTCAGCATAATGTTTCATTTTCTGCACGGGTCTCTATGGAACGAACAACATCCTACTGTTGCCATAGTTAAAGATTAAACATTATTTCAGCTTAATGTTTCATTTTTTGCACGGGCCTCTATGGAACGAACAACATCCTACTGTTGCCGTAGATAAAGATTTAACATTATTTCAGCTTAATGTTTCATTTTTTGCACGGGCCTGTATAGAGCGAACAACATCCTACTGTTGCCATAACTAAAGTTTCAACATTATTTCAGCTTAATGTTTCATTTTTTGCACGGGCCTGTATGGAACGAACAACATTCTACTGTTGCCATAGTTAAAGATTTAGCATTATTTCAGCTTAATGTTTCATTTTTTGCACAGGCCTCTAGGGATCGAACAACATCCTACTGTTGCCATAGCTAAAGATTTAACATGATTTCAGCTTAATGTTGCATTTTTTGCATGGGCCTCTATGGAACGAGCAACCTCCTTCTGTTGCCATAGCTAAAGATTTAACATTATTTCTGCTTAGTGTTTCATTTTTTGTACGGGCCTCTATAGAACGAACAACATCCTACTGTTGCCATAGCTAAAGATTTAACATTATTTCTGCTTAGTGTTTCATTTTTTGTACGGGCCTCTATGGAACGAACAACATCCTACTGTTGCCATAGCTAAAGATTTAACATTATTTCAGCTTAATGTTTTATTTTTTTCCACGAGCCTCTATGGAACGAACAACATCCAACTGTTGTCATAGCTAAAGATTTAACATTATTTCAGCATAATGTTTCATTTTTTGCACGGGTCTCTATGGAACGAACAACATCCTACTGTTGCCATAGTTAAAGATTAAACATTATTTCAGCTTAATGTTTCATTTTTTGCACGGGCCTCTATGGAACGAACAACATCCTACTGTTGCCGTAGATAAAGATTTAACATTATTTCAGCTTAATGTTTCATTTTTTGCACGGGCCTGTATGGAGCGAACAACATCCTACTGTTGCCATAACTAAAGTTTCAACATTATTTCAGCTTAATGTTTCATTTTTTGCACGGGCCTGTATGGAACGAACAACATTCTACTGTTGCCATAGTTAAAGATTTAACATTATTTCAGCTTAATGTTTCATTTTTTGCACGGGCCTCTATGGAACGAACAACATCCTACTGTTGCCGTAGCTAAAGATTTAATATTATTTCAGCTTAATGTTTCATTTTTTGCACGGGCCTGTATGGAACGAACAACATCCTACTGTTGCCATAGCTAAAGTTTTAACATTATTTCAGCTTAATGTTTCAATTTTTGCACGGGCCTGTATGGAACGAACAACATTCTACTGTTGCCATAGTTAAAGATTTAACATTATTTCAGCTTAATGTTTCATTTTTTGCAGAGGTCTCTAGGGAACGAACAACATCCTACTGTTGCCATAGTTAAAGATTTAACATTATTTCAGCTTAATGTTTCATTTTTTGCACGGGCCTCTATGGAACCAACAACATCCTACTGTTGCCATAGCTAAAGATTTAACATTATTTCAGCTTAATGTTTCATTTTTTGCAAGAATCTCTATGGAACGAAAAACCTCCTACTGTTGCCATAGCTAAAGATTTAACATTATTTCAGCTTAATGTTTTATTTTTTTCCACGGGCCTCTATGGAACGAACAACATCCAACTGTTGTCATAGCTAAAGATTTAACATTATTTCAGCATAATGTTTCATTTTTTGCACGGGTCTCTATGGAACGAACAACATCCTACTGTTGCCATAGTTAAAGATTAAACATTATTTCAGCTTAATGTTTCATTTTTTGCACGGGCCTCTATGGAACGAACAACATCCTACTGTTGCCGTAGATATAGATTTAACATTATTTCAGCTTAATGTTTCATTTTTTGCACGGGCCTGTATGGAGCGAACAACATCCTACTGTTGCCATAACTAAAGTTTCAACATTATTTCAGCTTAATGTTTCATTTTTTGCACGGGCCTGTATGGAACGAACAACATTCTACTGTTGCCATAGTTAAAGATTTAGCATTATTTCAGCTTAATGTTTCATTTTTTGCACAGGCCTCTAGGGATCGAACAACATCCTACTGTTGCCATAGCTAAAGATTTAACAAGATTTCAGCTTAATGTTTCATTTTTTGCATGGGCCTCTATGGAACGAGCAACCTCCTTCTGTTGCCATAGCTAAAGATTTAACATTATTTCTGCTTAGTGTTTCATTTTTTATACGGGCCTCTATGGAACGAACAACATCCTACTGTTGCCATAGCTAAAGATTTAACATTATTTCTGCTTAATGTTTCATTTTTGTACGGGCCTCTATGGAACGAACAACATCCTACTATTGCCATAGCCAAAGATTTAACATGATTTCAGCTTAATGTTTCATTTTTTGCATGGGCCTCTATGGAACGAGCAACCTCCTACTGTTGCCGTAGCTAAAGATTTAACATTATTTCAGCTTAATGTTTCTTTTTTGCACGGGCCTCTACGGGTGTCGGACGATCGGTCATTTGCAATGCCACCTTGGATAAATGTTATGTTCTATTATTATTGAGTTATAAAGTAAAGTACAGTTTTGTTTATATTTTAAGTCGTCTTTGTTAGATTAAGTAAATAAGCTAAACTAGGTAACTAAAAACCTTATAACGCGTCCTGCTGCAATATAACTTTGAAAACATTTAATACAATTTCAAGTTGATGCAGTCTTGGCAGTTCTATATTCTTGCTATCCTTGTATTCCATCGCGGAACACATAATCTGTTGATACGATTGACAAGTGGAACATTTTGGTATCCAAAATGAACCGCAAATTTAGTGAGTGCATATACTAGCATTTTATATATATATATGGAACATTTCGGTTATTCAAATTTGATTTAAATTTCCGAGGAGCGGAAATGGTTCAAACTTTTCGTCTCCTGCACACCCAAATGACTAGAATACCCTTTGCCAAAAATGTATAGCTTACCCATCATAGGCAAACTAATTTATACCCCCACAGAAGCGAAACGGAATCACTGAACCAAAGCAAATATATATAATCTTAGAATTATATAACATCCTACAGTACCCTTCAGTTTCTATTGGCCAATTCCGACATGAAATCAGTTTATATGACTATCCAATTATATAAGTTTTAATATTTGGTATAATGTCTGTAAGCGGTCGCTGTACTGCCGATTATGAGAACGACATAAAACACTAATAATCCTGAGAATTATTGTATTCAGGCTGTTTAAATCGATAATCATAGCTCAGATTTTACTGACCTTCCTAGAATTTACCAGTCTAGTTGTTTTTAATTTTTTTTTCAAAATCCTGATCAACTTGTCCAGGTTTTATTTGACATTTTGACAACCATTCGATTCGTTTCGATCATAATCATCTGTCCTTGTAAAATTTCAATGTATAAAAATTATAAGATACGCTAATTTACTTAATTTGGCATTTATATCTCTACGTATATTATGTTGTAAAATATGAATTTGCGAAGCAATTGTTATTTTTATTTGTGACATTTCTTGGTCCATTTTTATTCTATTACAAAAATTAATTTTATTTAATCAAATTTAATTTTCGTAATTACATATTTTATACAATTATAATATCGTATATTTTTACACGTATTGATTTTGCTCAAGATAATAACAACATACAATGTCAAGAACAGATCAAGTTTTCATAATCTGCAAAAAATTATATGCTTCGCATACATTTCGCGTAATACAGTATATTTGTATGTATATATATGTTTGTGTACTTGCATAATTGCCGGCTGACGTGGGTATATAAGCTATAGAACATGTATGCATAAAAATATAGCACATCAATGTATCGCATGCCTATAATATAGATTTCGCTGTGTATAAGGAATATTTAGACAGTTTTTAAAAGAAGTGCATCTACCACTTATTTGCTTTGCAATATGATATTTTTTCACCACGATAAATTCGGCGAATACCTATGACAGAAGAGATCCTTTATATTACTTCGTCTTTTGTAATTAAAAAACTGAATCGTATAATTGCTTATGTCTTATAATTGACAGATTATGATGACTTTAGTCTCAAATGAAATGAATTAAGCAATGATTTTGTGCCCTATACTCCCTAAATGTGTGTTACTAAGTCGGCCAGGGCTGTACCGACAGCGACTACTGACTCCTTGTTCTGGTAAACGGCTTTACAGTTGAGTTTAGGCTAAACGTTGGACGATACAGTAGATGTCTTGAGAGGTACATGTGTGTTTTTTATCTATCCTATTTGGATAGTTAAAGCACAGTTGGAAGTGTGGCGCATCTGCCTGCGGAGCTCCGCCTCCGTACCGTGGGTTACTCGTGAGCCAGAGCACAGATGGACGTTATGGTTTAGAATGACATTCGAATATTGCTTGGGTCTAGTCGGACCTCATTAACGACAGCATTAACGGTAAGAAAAACGAAACTAAACGTAAAAGCTATTAAACTTTGCAAATCGTTTCTGGAGTTTGGCGCGCAATTTCATTTTTAACAGACTGAAGATTTACATGCCATGTTTTTCTTGATGCCTTGATGTTATAGGAATTTCTAGTTATTGTGTTATTTTTAGGCGTATTGGTTTTATTCTATATAATGGCCCTGACACCTAGACGAAGCATTAAAATAACTTGTCAATATCCAGCCGTATGAATGGCTATGATTAGACTTGGATACGATTTTTACGAAGCCGAGTGATTCCCCTGGTCCCACAGTTTAACCGCATGCGAACATTGCCGATATATAGCAAATAAGGTAGCAAATAAAGCACCGACGATTTAGCGCCATCGCAATCTGATTAATCCCAATACTCCTGAAAGTCTGAAAGTATTTCAAACTGTCCAGAAAAATATTAGGAATGCTAGCTTTTGCGAGCTTGCCACGACATAACTTTTTGGAGGCATTGGTATATTTGGAAATCAGCTATTTTTCGAAAAATCGTTAAATCAATATTCACAGTTTATCTCAGCTGTGTCTACCACGTTCGGCAGTGCTTGTATAGCAGGGTGGTAGCTAAGAGGGGCACGAGTGCCTGGCCTCCCCGTGCAGCATCTTTACCCTTATAATATAACAAAGAAGTGAATTTCGCGGTTATGTGTGAATGCAGGGTTTAAGTTGTACCCTCAGCAGATTCAGTGCACTCCGTGCAAAAGTTTCTGACCATGCCATTGTTCTGTAGTTGCTCCATTCGGCTCTGAAACAGCAAGACTACTACATTGAAATATGGTCTTTTTAAAGCTGCTGTGATTACTCGCCGATTTAAAGTCCTACTTTAAAAATTATTGATCAGCATTTAGCACATTTGAATATAATTTGAGATCTATTTTGGAGAAATTTGAGACACATTTAGAGTTCCGTGCAACATCGATAACCGAAAAAACTTCTTTCATTGTAAGTAAACCTGAAAAACTTGGGCTTCGTTAAACATATACTTACGATTAACGATCGATGGAAATTGTAATCGAATATTTTATTTCAGAAAATCCCGTTTTACGTAAAAACATCTGTAAATAATGACGTTTTACAAAACTACAAACATATATCTCAAAAGTTTAATGCTTGATTTTACCACTACAGACAAGAATAAAATTTCAAAATGATATCCAGGCGCCGGCAACCATTCCATTTAAAGATTTAGACTTTTTAATGGCACTCATTTAAGACTAAAAATATATTATTTGAAGGGGTGTGTCTGTTTATGACAATAATTATTGTTGCATAAAAGTCTATTTTGTAAATTGTGATCACATGCATTTTATATTTATCTTTATAGATTATATATTATTCTATGTTTAATTTCGTACCTAACTCACATTTTGGACTGCTGTTGAGTTTTTACTATTAGAAGATGGGCGCGGTAATACGTTCTTTGTCTCATAATATTAGCTACACTAACACAAAACTATAATTATAATCAAACACCAAATGTGTGCCATTAAAATAACGAATTTAGTTTTTATGTTTTGCATTCCATTTTGTGTCTTTAAATAAAATTAAAGTTCTGCATAAATTTCAATATTGTGATAATAATAATAAATCTGTGAAAAGATATATAGACTTATCATTGTTATTTGTAAGTATGAGATGAAATTGCATCGATGGCGTGAAAAGGGGTATTATGTAAGCTTGGGCCTTCATACATTCCACATACCATTTAAAGTCTAAAATCTTAACGTGCACTAGTAAGAAATTACGAACTAAATTTAAAATATTAATAACCTTTGGTACTTTAATGCTAACTTTGTAATGATATTTCGTTAGACATGCGGCATAATGGAATAGAAAAACGGAAACATCATAGGCAAAAATTGAGCTCAGCTTTCAAATATACTAAATGCTAACAGGCTACATGCTAACTGTCGCGAAAGTTTAACTATGAAAACATTGTTTTACGCTTCGAAGTGACACGTTGCGAATTATATGCACGAATAAATTTATAACAGAAGATCAAATCTAAGTAACCTCTAATACATAAATTGTACATGGAACGACTATAATACTTTCAATTAGATTGCTAATTTCACTATTCAAATTGGCCCACAAATTTTGTATTTTAACGACAATAAATTATTGTTTTAGTTTAGCAAATATTATATAAAGCGAGTACTGCTTTATTATGGTGGACATATATGGAAAATTACGAATATCAAAGCTACATCAGAATTTCATAGGATAATTTTGAGTTACACCAAGTTATAGATATTTTGGTTCGTATTAAGGCATTAGAATGTTGAATTTAACAGTTTTTAATTCGTATTGAATGGAAAATCTTTTCAAACATAATACGTAATCTTAGCCTCCTATTTCTTCGAATTCAAAAATGAATGGTCCATAATTTCATTACAGAAATTCTCATCTTTCATGTAATATTATCGTTTAAGGCTGAAGTTAGTTTTAAATTATTAGGAGCACCAAATTAGTTGTAGTATACAGTAATAGAAATTGTTGTATTCTTTTGTTTCGTTTTACAAGTGGCACCGAAACAAATTCTATTATTTGTGTCCAACATTATTATACCGTAGCCGTATTTATGAGGGGCTCAAAGTCCTCTGCTCGATCATAAGTGTAAAATGTCATTAGTTAAAATGTATTTGGACAGTTATCCGGTTAGTCATACTTCACATATCCACGGGATTGATCTGACCCGCTTTTGTTACCCTTCCTAATTCAATTCTCCTCGCTTCTATATTGTGGACATTGATAGGTTGTAGACTTTGATTTTACGCGTGCAATTGAAAGTGCTGAGCCCAATGCCATTCACTTCAAAGTGCGAGACATGTTCAGCTGATTTTCATAATCTTTATAGAATTTCAACTTTATGATAATAAGTACACACTTTATTTGCACTCGAGATTGATAGACTGATAGTCTTTTGTGCCCAATATGCTCAAATATTAAAACGCCACAACTTTATGTATATACATTTTTTTGTTATTCTCTTATTTACGAGCAGGCTGTTTTAACAGCGTAACAAAGATTATAAATTAGCTTATCATCAGCAACAAACGATATAATTTTTGTTCAAACTAATTGCATATTAATATGACATATGCTTTGTTCGGTGCTAATTTGGGGGCTCGAAATGGTAAAGCCTCGTTTAGGCTAAAATTTTTAAAATTGCTGCTGCACCACGAGTTTGTTTTCGAGTAAATTGACAGATTGTATGCAAATTATTACATACATACATATATATATATAGGATATTTGTGTGTTTATATACATATATGTTTTTCAAATTCCTCAACCAATTTTCTTCGCGGTTACTGTAGCTCGTCCGCGTTGAAGCGGTTAAAATTATGGTTAAACGCTTTTCATCAAGCTTGGAAAGAACCTGGAACAACGCACACAAATCGTATGAAGAGACGTAGAATATGAAGCAAAAGCATTATGATTAGAATGATCTAGATGGTCGGTCGTATTTCAGGGAGTGGCACCGAACTTATTAAAATTTTATTAAATCATTATATATACAATGTACAAATGTGACTATGTGTATTCGCTTTTAACGTGGCATTTAAATTATAATGTATGTATCTATATGTTTGTGACTATGATTGTGGCATTTCCAAGCTACAAAGTCTGTTTATTTTTGCAGCTATCGATATTGTAATTGAAGATATTGTTATCGGCCGTATTTCTGTGAAATTAGCAATAAGGAATATTTTCTCTCGTGCACTTTATGTGCTGTATCATTATTGATAGCGCCGAAGTTCGTGTCTCATACGGAGCCTACATATATCAAGATATAGGAGGGAATATAACGGAATGTGGACAATTAGGTATTTCTTTAAATATTAATTGCGGATATTCTATCATAAACACCTTGCCACCGTAACGCTGGCTTCTTGATTTAGACTCTCGTATACCAGTCCCGCGACAAAGGCGACCGACGCCCCAGCATTAAAGTTTGTGCAATCGTGTGCTAGCTCCCGTTTCTCTTGCCCGGCAAAACCCTCCCCCTTTGCTCAGCAAACCCCCTTGCCCAACAATCCCCCCCGCCCAGCAAACCTCCCTTGCCCAACAAACTCTCCCCTTGTCCAGCAAACCCCCCTTGTCCAGCAAACCCCCCTTGCCCAGCAAACCCCCTTACCCAGAAAACCCCCCTTGCCCAGCAAACACCCCTTGCCCTGCAAACCCCTCTTGCCCAGCAAACCCCTTTCCCAGCAAACCCCCCTTGCCCAGCAAACCTCCCTGTCCCAGCAAATCTCCCTTGCCCAGCAAATCCCCTTGCCCAGCAAACCCCCCTTGTCCAACAAACTCCCTTGCCCAGCAAAACAGTTTAGGCGAAGGCGCGGCGTTCCGAGTCTCCGCCCCTCGCTAGTACAACTCTATACACAACGGTGTCCGCGATCACAATATTGTTTATATATATGCGATAGTTTCTGTTTTTGCACTAAATAAAAGGCTCCATGATGCGTGGGGCCGATTGGGCAGGGGTCATATAAAAGAGTGTTTGATAATACAGTAAATGATTCTTACAAAACGAGCCAATGTCAGCGTACTGAAACACACATACGCCCTACATCGAAATGTGTTAAAACGACACTTCGCAGTGACTGCAGAACGTTGCTGATGAACATAGTATTTAGTTCGTTTGCATGTATATCGTTTTTTGGAATAACTTTCAGAATGACTCTTAGTGTGGGACTGTATCGGGGGTGTCATGGATGGCTTTAGCGCTTGATGTGACGTTACCCGTTACGCTTATTATCACCTTTATCAACGAGTGGCCCAAGTAACCTTCAAGGCTGTTACGGTTATATCGTTACAAAAAAGAACAGCTTAGAGCGGGGGATTCGAGGGGACGTAGGTTCCGCGATTTAGGTTTAGGCTTAGTGTATGCCTAATGCAAGGACCTAAACGTAGGCTAAAGCTTTTTCTTGCTAAATCGACCACAACAAGTCCTATATCTTATTTACGCACCTCAGGGTAACTTTGGCCCTATCAATCTATGATGCGTAAGTAAACATTTCTGCTGTTGTTGAATAGCTGAACAGTATTTGACGTGAAATGGTTAGTCAATCAAGTCACTAAATAATGATCAAATTTATAGCGTAAACATTTGGTTAAATCAAAAATAAATTTTTGAACATGTTAAATATACTTACTGGGTCGGAACGTTTATGTAATATATGTATATATTTGAAAGTTTATTAACAAAATTGTTTTCATTTTACAGCACAACTATTATGCAATTGATATGGTTACGTTGCACCATTATATGAAAATGTATAGGCATACACTTATATCGTAGGTGCCCCGGGAGACGCCGGTCAAGGGACAACCAGAATTTTCTACATGGTCCTTTAATTTTTTGTCTCATTGTTCTGGATTTTCGTAAGTGTTTAATATTTTTGTAATAATATTGTTATAATAATTTTGTAATTTTGTTGATAATTTGTTCATACTTTGTGCCAGAATAAATTTTCCATGCGCTTTCGACGAGAGGTTCGGTGGGAGAATATGATTTAGGGGGTAATACCGCCTACCCCAGTTCGCACCTATGCATGACTTATACATACATTAATATCATATATACATGTTCGCGGGGGGGGAGAGTAGCAGGCTATCCCCAAAGGCTCGACTTCCCTTAGAGCGAAACACCTTTCCTCACAGGTCGGCAACCCCCAGCCTAATAGCGCTTTAAACGAGAAAATTATCCGGAAATAATATATATACTAGAATTTCAGTACAACAATGTTTGGAGAAATCGGGTTTGCGATTTTTACAATAAATTTATTTTTCAAATTTCAGGGTAAATTCGTTAAACTTACTAATTTCAATAATTTTTTAATAATTTTTTATTAATCTATACGTAAAATATTTGCTTTACATCATATATCACAGGTCCCCATCCAGAAGGAGTAGAGGTACCCCTGAGGGCCTGACCCCTAAGCATAACCCATACTTACCTTGTCCACCCATTCCTAAGGCAGTAGCACCTTCTTCAGGACGGCGCAAGGAAACTTTTGCGACGAAAACCAGGGAATATTTGAGAGAGGTTGCAAAAATTAACAAAAACTGGGTAATATTTCTACAAAAATCGGTGAAAATTTTAACAAAATTGAAGAAAATTTTGAATTCCTGATAATTTAAAAAGTTACTTCCCTGATTTGCCGGTCGCGGACCTCCTCAACGGAACCGTCTCACCCCCTGAGTAGTTCAGGCTCAGGCTGAGCCGACGGACCTTGGACACCTGTATATTAGATATATTATTTCACTGTTAGCATCTGAAGATGCCGAGCGAGTAACAAATCAAGTGACACAGAATGTACTACGCCGATATCAGCGACGTCGTAAGAAGGGTGGGCAGGGAAACCGGCGGTTCCGCGTTTTACTCACAAACATGAAAAATTTAGTCTATGGGATTGTAACAGAATGAATGTACACAAACTGCTTTTGAAGATATTTCTACAATATAGTCCTTTTATCTTAACCACCACAGCTTGTCTTTTATAACGTAGCAGTAACATGTTAACATAAACCCTTATAAGAATAAAAAATGACATTGTTGTAACTATGCATATATAATTTTTAGCGACCAAAATATCAATTTTCTGATCTTAAAGAATGTATTGACGAAGAATTCACTTAACACGGATTTTCGGTTAGCCCGACTTCTGGCATTATCCTCAGCTTATCAGGAGCGCAAGCATAGAACCTAGGATCTAACATCCAGTATTCGACAAAACTCAAAGCTTTGAGTTGAAAGTAATGAAATTGTAATGACAAGTGATAATGTATAACAACTATATAGCTATATAAACTTACTAAACATCTATGTGTGCGATTTTTATCAGAGTACTGTCAAATAACATTGATATAGCAATAGTTTTAGAAAAACACTTCAAATATTGGACCCACACTTTTGGTATCTGACTCCACTGTTATAGTTAAGATTTTTTGGTTTGGAATAAGGTTGATCTATGAACTGAACCATTATGTAACATAAGTATTAGCATATTTTTCACTCAGTAATGTACAATATATATACCTACCATTATTACGAATATCATACTAAGGTTTACACCATTAATAACATTTAATTTTATTTACTTAATTTATTTATTTAATCTTGGGATTTCACTTCACAAACGGCCTAGTCGTCCAATTTAAACTGCCAGAGATGTTATTACAGTTGGGACCGGAACCACGTTGATCATATATCGCTCTCTCTTTACTAAATTGATTTCATTGGCACACCACGTATTAAATAGCTTTTGATAATGGCTCAATTTTCGCCTTTTATAGAAGCAATCATCAAAGCCGTAGAAGGTATCATGACTATAGGAACCAATCTATTTAGGGGCCAATATCGAATTGTATTATCGTCGATTTTCTTGACGTTTTCTCGTTCAATAATAGTTGTTTGATTAGGCCATTTACGGTTCTTCCTATTTAAGACCGTTGGTTAAAGCTTCAGTTTAAGAGAATTTGAGAATAATATTATTATAATTAAAATCGTTGACCAGAATTATTATTAGGTAAAGTCTCAAATTCAGCAATATTACTATGTTTATCAAAACTGGGAGACATTTTGCAATCTTTTCAATTTAATTTCTGACGGACCTAGTTGGAGCTTGCTTCGGATACGCTTCTCGATATTTTGGACGAATGAGGATTGCAAACGCGAGAACGACTCAGAACGATGATGATGATGATGATTGTTGGACTAACCGGATATTGACCTTTTCCGGCCCCTCGAGGAATGCTGGAATAATTCATTTAGACCTACAATGATAATGATTGTGGTAATGGGATTGGTATTATTATTCGATTACCAGCATTCATTATCGTATCGTTCATTTATTTAATTATGTTTTCTTTCAAATTTATAATTGAGATCTTTCCAATCCATTTTGATATGAAAAGGGCTTATTGGTTCTACTTATAATAGCTATGTTGTTTGAAGTTTTTTTGTATAGTTTTGGCATAGAACCGTAATTTTATTGTTATTTCCAATAATTAAGATATACCAGTTACGTAGTTCATTTTTGATGGTAACATGAGTTTGGAATAACAATGAATATCGGTACCAGTTCAATTTCAAACTGTAATTAAAGCCACATGTAACTCTAAAAATGTTCTTTATTAAATTAAACAATTTCAGCATTGGTACGAAGTGTTGTGAACATCGTTGCTGCATCTGAACCACTTAATATTAAGGTCCGGTAAAGCGACGAATAAGTTTATTCGAGTTAGTACGGACAATCTTTGAAAGGGCTTCTATATCAACTATATTTTTCATGCCATTATGTATGCTCCGGCTGGCACAGTTTAACAAAAATTGCTACATTACTTTTTGATAATTCTATAGAGACGGTAGCCAAAGATCTAAAAATATTTTATTCACTGACATAGCTGAATGTTATCATCGAGAGAGGGTAGCCCTTGCCAGAATGCTTGGGTTGGTGGTAGACTTGAGAGGGTAGCCCTTGCCAGAATGCTTGGGTTGGTGGTAGACGAGAGAGGGTAGCCCTTGCCAGAATGCTTGGGTTGATGGTAGACGAGAGAGGGTAGCCCTTGCCAGAATGCTTGGGTTGGGGGTAGACGAGAGAGGGTAGCCCTTGCCAGAATGCTTAGGTTGGTGGTAGACGAGAGAGGGTAGCCCTTGCCAGAATGCTTGGGTTGGTGGTAGACGAGAGAGGGTAGCCCTTGCCAGAATGCTTGGGTTGGTGGTAGACGAGAGACGGTAGCCCTTGCCAGAATGCTTGGGTTGGTGGTAGACGAGAGAGGGTAGCCCTTGCCAGAATGCTTGGGTTGGTGGTAGACGAGAGAGGGTAGCCCTTGCCAGAATGCTTGGGTTGGTGGTAGACGAGAGAGGGTAGCCCTTGCCAGAATGCTTGGGTTGGTGCTACGTCCTGTCGCTCTTTTGGCAACATGGATGGACGCAAGCACCAAATTTATCCGAATGTAGTTGGCATTCAAATCTATGCTATGTATATGTTGGGTAAAGTGGTAAAATAAGGCTCGGTTATTCACTATCTATTGGACTGCTCACAAAAAACCTTTAACTTAGTAAACCTACTGTTAAAATGATATGCTGTAACCACAGTTAAGATGATGGAGCTACAATGTGTATAAATTTTGTCGCTAAATTTTAGTACACGTTCCGTCGTAAATTTCGACTTTTATCATAAAGTTTAAACATGTATCTCAACTGATGTACATACTAGAATTTAATATATCTTGAAACAGTGTAAACGTCAATTCGTTTGTACATTTTGGATATACCAGCTTTGATGGTCATTATTAAAATTATTGTTGATGCCAAGCTTAGTGGTTACACATCTCCAGATTCGTGGCATTAGCAGCTGGGTTCGTGGTATTAGCGAAAGCCGCGACGCCACGCCGTTTCCTAAGCGTAAAGTTTCGTTACTTATTTTTGCATATGTACCTGCACATAGCTGGAACTTATCGCAGCTTATCACTCGTATTTGATAACCTATTGTTATTAACATTTTTGATCTAGCTATTGTAATAATTTAGTGATTAAAGAAGTAAAATGCTTCTCAAAACTTTCTGTGACAGCACAAATTTTTGGGAATCCATAATAATAAAAGTTTATTAAAGCCACACAAATTTGTAATGCGAGAATCAGCACAACATGTTTTGCAGTCAAGACTTCGCATCATGAGCTCGATACTTAGACAATGGCTTCCTGTAATGGGTTTATGAATCATACATAAAATACAATTAGCAATTTATATACATGTGAAACATTAAGAAAGGCTTGTTAATAATTTTTAATCAGACATAGGGGTGATACCTATTGCTTACGGCTGATTAGAGGTATCGATCGTATTTTAAGAAATTGTTTAAGTCCAAATTTTTCAGTAAACAGCAGAAATATTTTGGGGTTGGAGCGCTGATGAGATATTTGTTGCCAAAAGTATACTGTGGCAAGGAGTTCCAGACATCGAACACAGGTATGGTGAAAAAGTGTTTGGCTATATTTTTACCAAACTTTTTTTGCACAGTTTTAAAAAATGTCCCCTCGTGTTATTGCAGCGTAGTATGGAAACTTTATCAACGTCAATGCCTACATCACCATCTTGGATCTTGTAAACCACCCCAAGATCGAAGTGCCGTCTATTCAACTCTAGTGCATAGGTATCGATAGGGGGTAGAGAGCAACCCATTCAGTCTTTCCCCCGCTGGGCGCCGCAAAAATTACCAAAAATTGGTGTAAAATGGGGAAAATGTGGAGTAAAATTGGCACAAATGTCGGCCGGAGTCTACTCCCTACTCTCCTGCGGACCATCCCCGCCGACACCCTACCTCCGCCTAAGCAGACGGACCTTAGACATCGACGCTGTAATGGTTCTAAAGCATGAAGACGCTTCGGCTAAGTTAATAGATTCAGTCCGCATTTGCCGAATAGTTTACGAGTGAAATAATGCTGCACATTTTTAACCTTATCAAATCCAACATATAACAGGGAGACCAAACTTGTAAGGAAGTTTCCAATAGCGGCCTTACGTATGACATATGTGCGTGCATTATTGCACAAGTGTCATTATATGTTATGAAAAACCTAAATAGCATATTTATTACACGATATACCTTTTTACCAATAAAGCCACAAAGAAACGTGACTTTTAATGTACTACTAAATAATGCGCCGAGCTCTATGTACCGCTCAACCTGCAAAAAATCATATCCACTAAGACAGTACTTATTGATCGTATTCTGGCACATTAACTGCACAACGTTACACCTTGTCTCCCATATTTAGAGTTGCTATTTAGCGGCCCAGATTGAATAATGTTTAGTGCGGGATATAGTTTGGTTGTTGCAAGCTTTGTATCTACGGAAGGAGTATTAAAGTTTGACTTCATCCGCAAATAGTTTGCATGTGACAGCGTTTAGATTATCAGCTATGTTATTTACATATATTAAAAACAAGGAAGAACCGAGAAGCTACCCTGTGTTACTACAGATTTCACTAAATTGTATCTAGAAGGTTTTCTGCTAATTTTAACACGAAATTTTAGTCCTTTGTAGAAAAGCGGGTGTTCAACTTGTCCTATTACGCCATGGGGGCTTAGTTTATTTATCAATTTTGGATGTGATACAGCGTGGAACGCACGAGCAGAATATATCCAGGCCAGCAATGGAACGGGGTCACGGGGTCAGTTGGGGTCACATTTCTCACGGGGTCAATAGACTGACCCCGTGCCCCGAATAAAAATTCTTCAGCGGAATTACAAACTTTTTTCATTACTTTCTCCATACAAATATCTCACTAACGTACTGTTCCATATAACCATTTATTTGGTTACAAAATATTTAAAAATCAAGGCTTTTTAAATGTGAGTAGAGTTATTTGTATACCGTGAAAATTTTGTATTTTTTGGTTTTTAATTTACATTTGTGAACATAAAATACTATTTTATGTGCGTGTGGTTTTTCTCGGGATATGGTCTATATGATACGATATTGGTCGTTTATGAATTTTTAGAAATTCTGTACGGAATATGTAATATAAGTAGCGATTACCATAGTGTTTTCTCACACATTTAGCTGTCTAGGTTTTGGGCTATTGTTAAGTCCAAAATTGAGATATTTGAATATGTTTCATTCAGAAGCGTTGTTTAAGTTTGATTAGGTATCATATATATATGAGAAATTTTTTGAGAAATCTTTACTGATGATGTCTTCACAATATTGCAAATTTGAAAATCGTATACAATTTAGATAAAAATTATTTTCCACAACATTAGTAACGTTAATTTGTTGACGCTACAGTTGTGCATTCTGGCGATTTTGACCCTACATTCCGGGTTCGGGACCGGATATTAAAAAATAGTTGAGGCAGCGGAAAGGCTATAATTTATTTAAGACAAATCGTATTGAAATTCGCTTCAAAAATTTCACTGAGATTTGCGTTTTCACAACGAAAATTTGGAAGGAGCTCATTTGTGGTCATGCTGAATTCCTTGGAACAAATAAATTATTAGTTAGGATAACGGAGGCTTCGGAATATTGGAAACAAGTCTCTTTTAATGAAAGCATAATTTTAATCATGCTATGTATTTTAGAAGTTAAAAATTCTTGTGTATTAGCGTTTATATATAATTATAATTATATATTTACAATCAGCGGGGTCGTGAGGTCACGGGATCAAGATGCGACGTTGTCACAGAGTCACTTAGATGTGACCCAGTTCGATTGCTGATCCAGGCTATGTGTACGAATGTATCGGAACGAAGACACTGAGCCCAGTCATTAATCCTGCCAATGAGTTGCGTTATAGTTGAGCGTTTGCATAAGAGACCGTGCAATGGTATTTGATTAACGCGTCGTTGATGACACGTTTCATGACTTTGGAATTATGAAACAGTAGAGCGTTAGTACAGTACTTAAGGGGAGAGACATCGCGTTGTTTTCTAAAATGGAACTGCGCACAGCCAGTCTTTTGGTAGTCCACTTACACAGCTTTGCTCTAATATATGGGCTAAGGAGTAGCGCAAAGCATGTTTAGCCTATCGCAAAAGGAAATGTTTGAGAATCTGTCTGGCAAATGGCAATGCTTGTTTTTCGGTTTGTGCAAGCAGCACAAAACAACGTCAGGTGGTTGAAACGACACCCAGTTAAAAGTGGAACCCGTACTTACGCTTGGCTGGAATGGAAAACTACTGCAGGAGATGTCGTGAATGAAAACACTATAAAATGCATTAGGAAATTTCAAGGTATCATAGGTTACTAAGTCGCATGAACTGTCGCGAGTTGCAGCAATACCTGATCGCGTGCATCATTTATTATTGACTTAATTAAAAATGCCATTAATATTAGAATTAAAAATTTTGCGCTTGCGATTTTTCTTAAGGGAAGTTATTTTTTAGAACAATTGATGTTATGTAATTTATAAAGATCACAATTACCTGAAATTTTATACAAGATTTTAATATCTTGTATTTTTCGTTTAGTAGTCACCGAATGTCAGGCGGATATTTTTGTTTAGTTGTATTAACTGAAAATTTAAGCGGTGCAAATTGTTATAATAATGCTTACAATACTGCTGTTTAAAGCATACCACTTTTGTTCAACGGTAGATACACGTAGCAATACTAAGTCCCAGTCAACTGACAAAACCACTTCACTCACAGTTTCGAAATTATTTCTATTAAACTAAAAATACGGTATCTAAGTTGGCTGAGGTTCCGCAGTGCCATATCTGATGAATTCGTAACCAGAATTAGCGAATGGCTCACCGGATTGGACATTCAATACGTTTAGCCCGGATCTGATAAACAAGGAAAGTTCCAGGCTCAATAGCACCCTCTACATATGTATCTATTTATTAAATCAATCTTACATCGTAATTACAGATAGTATACCTATAACTATGGATTTCTATGGTATTTGCTGTCGCGTAGTTAAGTCACTACAATATTACATCACTTTTAGTCTGATAAGAGTTCAGTCGGTATAATTCAAAAGCACGTAGCCCGAAAGTATATTGTTAGTCCAAGAAAAGTTTCCACCAATTACACCCGATGATACATCATCAGACGGTATCAAAATTGCTGCTGACAGTGTAACTAGCTACGTAATTTTACCATTTCATTAACTATCGGTGTAGGTTCATACAAATTATCGTCTGAATCGTATCATAATAAGATAAAATTGATTAATTAGAATATTGTTTAATTGGCTATGAATCTAAGTTTTAGAGTTTATCGCTAGCTTTTCGGTTGGCTTGTCTTTACGAAAATTCTTTAATAGACAGTAGTTCCTTTTAGTATATCTAAAATTACCGACTTGAGCTGCTATTTAAAATAATGAAATTCAGAACTGGTTATCATCGCACTTGATCGCACCAATTACAATAGCCACTATTACACATGAGCAGTAGTTGCATAGCCTACAAACGGCGGTGATTCAGAGGGCACAATTAGAAAATTAGTATGCCCCCTTACATAACAGAGAAACAAAATATTTAGCGGAAATTCAGATTACAATATAGTATGTGAAATTGACATCCAAGTTATTCGACTAAATTAACCCTTTAATATATTTAGTTGCTCTGGTGTAACTTGAAACTTAGATCATTGCGGAGCGTGTGCATTGCTGCGTGCTGTTATTCTCTCGCGTTGTATAAAGCATTAAACATCCGAGCGCAGCGTCGTCATGACTCAGTGTTTAGCGAGCGCAACTTTAATGTAAACGAATCGGGTTAGGGCGACAGATTGTTAAGCGGTAATCGGAATGCGAATTAATTCATGAAGCAAAGGGGTAAAATTTATTTATAAAAACCCATTTTTATGTACAAAAGTAAATACATATTTTGTTTAAATCTTAGAACTTTACAATTTAGGCCGAAAAATGAACCAAGAACTCATTAAAATATCAAAAACAGATTCAACCCATTATCACGAACATTTTGCTTAGTTTATTGTTGTAATATACAATGTATATTGTTTGTGATAAATAATTTATACACCTCATACACACCTTGAGCGATCGTGTCTATTGCATCCGGACGTACGAACGGCATCTCACCGTGCTTCTATATTTGCGGTATACCGTGCTGGTAGAATAGTATTAATGTAGCTTATTACTGACATGCAAGAACCGGTTTATACTTCAAGACTATATTTCAATGGTCCCGTTTTGGGGATTAAAGCAGTTTTCCATGCACAAAAAACAAATTTCCATAATTACTACAAACTATGAGTCATCCTCCAAACTGCCAAAATAGTCAGGGCATACCCAAGAGGGGGACAACGGGCCTTGCCCGCCAATCGGTTTCCAAATTTAGCTTATGCACGGATCAAACCACGAAATTTCGGAAACTTTCTGTTCCCTTCCAAATGTAACCCATCAACTTGGTCAGTCCACTTGCCTTCAAATGGAAATACTGTGCACACCAATGAAAACGGCTGTGTTAATGTTTCAACAAAGCTATACGGTTAACAGGGCAGACGGCTTATAACTAGACGTAGCAGTGGAATATAGAGCGATTGGCACGGATGCTGGTAAATTTTGCTCTTGTGACACCGGTCTTTTAATTGTTTTCCAATTATGGGATTTATGCATCGTTTAAATTACGCGAATTTTTGATAGCCCAGACTCAATCGTGTGGCTACGACCTTGTTTTATTCTGGTGTTGGTCTTTATATTCTGTACAACAAAAACATTTAGTCTAACACTGAGCCGACAAGTGTTTGACACCTTGTTTCGAAACCAAACTTGAAGTCTGGATGATGTCAACAGTATCCGTTTGTCGCATTGAGCCAAATGGAAAGCCGAGATATATAACAGTAGAGTATACACGATTTTTGGTATTATATAATACTTTTGTTTATCTATTCCATAGTCTCAGAGACGTTTTAGAGAATATAGATAATATTGTATACCGTTTCAAGGTACAGAAATTGTCAAAATTAAAAGCTAAATACAGTTAATCAGCAGGAAGTTTTAGTAACATCAGTAATGCTTGTAAGATTTGAACACAAAATAGGCTGTTTCGGCTCTATTATCCTGCTATCTACTACGCTGCTCTATTTGCCAAACGCGTCATTGGCTGGATGTTATGCCTGCTGGTTTAAAATATATTACATGTCGACCTGTATTGTTAAAACTTTTACTAAGAAACTTTAGCGGTTACCATGCTATAGACGAAAGCAATAACATTTCATTTGATTTTGGCGTAAAAGTGTGTGTTTTAATCTCTGCTTTTAAATAATCGACATAGATATAAATGCCTGAAATACCTTTAAATGTGTTGATGATAAAATGATATCGGTGATAAAGAAATTATGGATATTTGTCCATCCGTTCCTAAACTAGAGTCACTGTAATCAAAAATTTGCATTACTGCAGTAACAAAGAAGCATGATATGGCAGCAATTTATTAACTATAGAAAAATAAATTTTAACGTTTTCTTTTTGCGTGGAGATTTTCCAAAAAACTAGTAGTCTCATGTAGTATACCAACATATATAGAAAGTTTATAGATGACCACTTAGCATAACAACTAAAAATTGCAAATGCCCGAAGACGTCGCTCAAATAACTAATGGTCGTAATTACCTACTGAGTAAACCCAACGGTGACATGCACATATAATATGAAAATCATGCATTCTTTCAAAATTGTCTGTTTTAATAATTAGCTGCAATTAACCGATACCTTTTGCGATATGCGAAAATGACGATCTACTCTAATCATCAAACTAACAGCGGCAAAATTTTGTCAGACTTTTACCGCAATAATATGTGTAATAGTCATAGAGTATAAAAATGATAACAACGGGACATACAGCGTTATCGCGCTGTCTCGGGTTCACCTAATTTTGCTCAAAGCGTTTAAGTACTGAACGAATGAATTATTGCGATATTTAAATCGGTTGATTTATGACTTTGAGAGATAACACATATCAGATGGTTTCATTATTCCGCATTAACTAAATTTTGGTTCAAAAGGTCAACTATTACGTTGATTCATTTGCACAAAACTCAAAACTGTTAACTTTTAGGCGTTGTATTGTATTCAGTTACGTTAACTTAAATGGTTCGCGCAGCCAGCCTAGTCTAGTTTACTACAAAGTACTCAGTACCTGACAATGTTTATTAAATATATATACAAAAAGGTGTAATGTAACCCTAGAAAAAAGCCTAGGTAAAAGTCACGATCTGTGGAGTGATGATTAGTGGTAGCATGCTAGTCTTGCAAGCTAGAGGTCCGGGTTCGGATCCTTGATCGTCCATAGTTAGATCTCTCGTGGATCATTCCAAAGGTGCATTGGATAATTACATACATTATATACAAAAATATGTGATGTGGTTTACATGAATTTAAATGAAATGACATTATGTTAGTGATTAATAATAGGCTGCTGCCTAAGCCGTTTTACTTTTGATGCGCCTTTATATCCAATTGATTTGGTCACAAAAGACACGTGTCCGTCGTCCAGTGATGCCTGGCCACCAAATTGTTAAAATATTCGTCCATTTTAGCTGTACGGGAATTCTCCCATAAAAGTAAAAAAAACGTTGGTCCTCATTTGTAACTTGAGGGCCAAGCTGTTTAACCTTTTAGAGTATTTTTGTAATGCGAGAATGTCGGTACAGAACTTGTAAACGTAAACTAAGTCGTCGTTTGTTACCTACTGGACCCACTGTATTCTTCCTAATTCATTTTGTATTGCAACGATCTGACCACAACTCTAGAAATTTCAGGCGTCGTTTGTTGTTCTCCAATCAAACTGTTTTGCGTACTATTAGTACATTTATTCTGTTTTCTTCCTAATTCATTTTGTATTGCAACGATCTGACCACAACTCTAGAAATTTCAGGCGCCGTTTGTTGTTCTCCAATCAAACTGTTTTGCGTACTATTAGTACATGTATTTATTTTACACAAATTCTGATAAACTCGCCTTGGTTAGTTGCAGGTTGTTTGTTGGCTTTATTATTTTAAATTGTAGTATAATTTTGTATTTCACTGATCATGCCACAAACGTCAAAAGCTTTGGGCGTCATAAGGTGTCTGTGGACCATGCAGATTTAATTCATAGCATATTGTTATATTTTATTGAGCCAGCCATAAAAGTATATTCTCAACGTGTATTCACAGAGAAGGGGTATATTTTGTGAGCCCGACTTGAACCACTAGCCCTTATTGGGAAACATGACACAAATTATAGTGGTTTACTTTTAGATCTCAAGAGTATCATATGCCGTATATGACTGCATTATTTAAGTCACATAGCGGATGAAATAATCTTGAATTCTAGCCAGTTTAAATTTATTTCAGCACTCGGTTACAGAAGTTTTATCATATGGTCTGAATATGTGTGGCCAAAATTATGCCAGACTACAACTATATAAGCCTTTAAGTAGTGTAACTCTGAGAGCCAAGTTCACCCGTGACAGCAACTTTGTTCACATTGTTTGTATCACAGATGGCACCGGGTCGCTAAGTCATTTCGGATCACATCTGTGACCTGGTCTGAATCAGAAGCCGAGAACACTGTCCTTGGCATTATACTTAACGTAGAACAGCAGTCTCTGTTTTCGTTATCACAATGTTGTCTTTTGCCTTATTCTTCGAAAATGGCATCGTAGTCATGCGATGAAAAAAGTGCCACACTTTCTCCACTCACCCCGTATCGCCCCACCAGCAGCCTTAAATGAAGGGACTTAATACGTTAAACAAACTTAAGGATATTGTGATATTGATTAGAGCACTTATTCAACAAAAGGTTAGTTTTTTGACGGATACCCATTAACACACCTTTTAAGATGTAACCCACTAAAGGAAATGAACCATCCACTCCATTAAACAGCGATTAGCAAAATGAACAATTAAGTCAATTCGACGGTAGCCGTCATTGTCTAGTGAAGGTAACCAGGAAGTAGTCACTTATCATGAAATAATCTGATATAGAAATGCGAAAGCGGGTGTTTAAAAGAGCAAATTTCCATGACATGACACTAAACGGTACCACTGACCTTGATGTCGCTAACCACACGGAACAGCCTAGTAGGCTGGTAGAAGCCTAGCACTACCGTGACCTGGTCATCGGGTCCAGGGTCAATACCATGACCGGGTCATCTGATCATAATATGCTGACCCTGTTCAATCTCTTTTGTGTATTATGAATAGCATTCCAAATTACTCAAACAAAATGATACAATGATTTGTGACAGGATAGTGAGATTGATGCTAAAACCGAACGTAACACATGGATTGGAACCCTTCACACCTGGCGCTGGCACTGTGTTGACACTCATCAGCTGTGTAGCGACGATTTAGTTATAATTAATCGTTTAAATGACATCCGTACGGTCTCGACATTAGATGAAAAAATATTGTTACTTTATATCCGCATAAAATGTTTATGCAATCATACAATCACATTATCAGAGAATATTTTATATTTAAAGAACTTGTATATGCAACCGGCAAATTGAAATAAAATAATTTACAGAAAAGTTTTTACCAAGCAGGAAAAGATATGTCTTAATAATACAATGTAAAGTTTATTTATCACTATATTTTGGCAATTTTCTGCTTATGAAACGCGTTCATACGTCTCAGGAATGAGGATTGCTAACAAATATGTAGCAGTCCAGATATTACAATTGTAGCACACATCAAGAAGGTGTAAAAACTTAGTGAGTTGCCCTCAACTGTTTCAAGTCAGGTATGCAATCAATTCCTACAGATCTATGCAGTGGTGCTGCCAGGGTTTCATTGTAGCGGCGAGTCACAGTTTATACTGTGAGACATAGCAGTCCATGCAGAGGTGAGCGGAGTGGCCAATATGTAACGCCGCACGACCCCTCTCCCCCACCCTACCCACTCTACCTCCAGCACGTGAGGAAACAAGTAGACCTACCTTGGGTAAACGAGGTAAAAATAGGTACACTTTGGCAAAATCTGGTGATAATTTTTGCCACAATTACACAGCGGAATCTTAAAATAGTAATGGTAAAAGTTGGATTTTGAGGTGATTTCGCAATCGACTGAACTCACTAAAAAGAGACTATCGTGGGCTTCTAACCACCGTCACTAAGCTTCCACTTGGTTCAATGTTGTATACGTAATGATGGTACTCCTGTCAAATACTTTAAGTTAACGCAGCAGCGGCGAGTGAATAAATATTTGGTGCGACCTAGGATTTCCAACACAACGTTTAATATTGTTTCATTGGTTGTAATTTCGCCACGATTTTTAGAACAAATGTGTATGGAGCTAACATTTTTATTGCCTCATCGTGTTTTTATATGCAGTGGTTGCACGGTGGCATGAATTCACATTTGCTATTGTGGTTATGGTTTATAGAAAATATAATAAAAATACAAGAACTTTAAATATAGTTAACACTAACATATCAAGCATTAGGTAACATTGCTGAGCTACTGAGTAAATGACAGCGTATTCCGCGTCTATCCTTATAAACAACACCAATAGCGTTTGCAGTTCATCGGCAGCGGTAGTTGACAATACAAGAGATAATAGCCACTCTTCGATATCTGGTTGTTGTAGTGCTGTCAAAAAAGAAACCATTGCTTCTCAACCTAAAATTACGTCAGCAACTCAAGATTCTCCTAAAAGGCCAAAAATGCCAACTAAAATCCCGTTTTCATTTAGCGTTGAAGCATTAATTTCACCGTCGCCACGGAAAGCTTCTACCGGCGACACGAACGAAAGCATTCGGACTTATTCGTTCGATAATCCGGTTGTCAACTCATCACCACCAGCGTGTCCGCCATTATACTGTCTTAACGGCACATCAGCATACAACAATTTCGTTCTTAGACATTATCCTACAACCGCCCTGGACCATACGAGTGCCGCAGTGGTTACGACTAATGCTAACCGTTTGATTGATCATTCGCATTATATAGGAACGTCTTTTTTTGCAGCAGCCAATGATTCGTCATCAGCGAACGGTCGCCTAGAAAACAGCCTGAATGAGGAACCTAGCATTACAAGCCCTTCACGATCGAGTCCGCTGTCTGCCGCCGATGAGGAAGCTAATTGCAGCCGAGAAAGCCATGATTTTGACAATGACGAGTCTGGATGTTCAGAAAGTGCTATTGTAGACAGCCCATCACATCCGGTAGCTCCTTCGTGCGATAGGAACCTGCTGCTCTCACAGTTTGATAGTCGCGTAAAGTCTGACCTAACCCAGCAATTCAATACAACAGTTTGCAGTAGTCGTGGCAACAATTCATTATCAACAGTGGATACGTCCTCCTCTGTGACAACCACAAGTTCAACTGGACCCCCGCTACCTCCAACATTAGCCAAACAACCACAGCATTCGATGTTTCCAACTGTTATCAATGGAGCGAACTTTCTGTTCGGTGGTGGAACACCGGTTTCCCAGCAGCAGCATACGATTAATGGAACAGTAGTGCCACCCCCATTTATGGCAGCGATGGCACAGTCCGGTGTTTCTGGTCTACCACCTGGACTTGGTTTAACTCAATTTAGTTGGCTACCGGGTGATCGGGCTACGTCTCGTAAGTGTTTTCTTCAACGTCGGATATGACACCAATAATTTTTGTCATAGCCGTCAGGCTATGACATTGTGTTTACCATTTGTCAAACTATGCGTCCATTATAAGTTTACTTGCAACACACAGTCACTTGTAGCATAAAACTTTCTTTTACAAATCTGACTACTGAATCATGCACAGTCTTTAAAAGTAGTATGCAGAAAACGTCTCGGTTTAGTCAGGCTACATTTTCGACGCAACGTTTCGATAGATTGCATAATTCAATTGATGTGGCGGAAACTTTATTATGAAGTTTACGTTGTTTAGAAACTAATAGTTATTTCAACACAATATAAGCGTTTTATGTTTGAAATTATTTACGCTAATATATATCCACGGACGTAGTCTGTTTTAAACCTAAAAGCTGCTCTACCAATTTCTTGTAATTTTAAAATCTTTAGGATTTTCGGTTTTGAATAATTTGGATTTTCGGTTTTGTATAATTTTATACTGGGCGATTTAAGATAACAATTTTACTGTGTCTGTGGTTGGATAATCAACTAGGCGTACTTTTAAATATGACAAACAGAATCTGTTCAAAAACTGGATTTAGATAATTTTATACGCATCACAGACCTATACAAAATTGTCAACGAATGTAAATATATTTAAAGTGTTTTATATTATTATGTAACCAAATACAGAATAAGCTGACAGAAGCGCATTGCCTGCAGAGTGCTATAGAATACAAGAATTATGCGGAGTAGCAGCATCTCACATGATAGGTTATGTCATCTAAAGTTTCCGACATTCCCGGAGCGTCGTTATCAAACCAGTTTCTTACGAATCTGTTAGTTGAGGTACGCGTAATAGACATATAAGTAGTCGCTTTGTCAAACATTTTCCATAAATACTATAGCCTCCAGCCTATAAAGAACTGTAGTTATCAAATGACTTTTCGTGCCTATTACTGCTATGACACCCTGCTCTTAGAAGAAAATATAATTCAATTCAAAACAAACTCCTATGAGCTTTCAGGCCGTCCAGCTTGTTAAAGTTTAAAAACAGAAGTCCATGACTTTCCGTGTTTTATCATCGCACAATACAAGATCATTTATGCTGATGCTACTATGAAACAGTTACAGGAGCAGGTATACATATCGCTGAAAGAGAGAATATATACATAAGCTATTGCACTGTTAAAATTATTAAATCTCTCTGTAACTAAGTAATTTACGGGTAAAATAAATAATTTTGACAAAATTAAGATAGCGCTGTGTAATGTGAATTTTGAATTATTGTAAGCTCCAACACCCCTTAAGAGAGGACAATCACGGACTTGTCGCCGCAGTTAAGGAGCTAATCTGTAGCTATAATAGTAGCAATCGCACTTAGGTCAAAGACTTCATGCTAACGCAGCGTCAGCATCAGCTGGCGAGATAATGGTTGATATGACCTATGGTTTCCAACACAATGGTTTTAATTTAAACTAATTCAAAACATGATATATATATAATAAAAGATTCAAATTTCACATATAGTTGCGTCATTGAGTGAGATTGAATTTAATTCCCGTTTATACCACGTAAATGTTACTGTGCGGCATACCGATATATTAACTGAAAACATAGCAGCATATTGGGCGATGACAACTCTGCTTTTTACTCTTAGTAAATATGACATTTAAGTTAAAAGTAAACACTTAATGTAGCATATCAAAAATGCATTTTGTGCAATTTACTTAGGTCCGTCAGGGTTACTTTTGCGTTGGTTTCAGTACTGATATCTCCGCCTATAGAAATATATTGCAGCAAGCGTCGAATATTTACCTCGATGGAGTATGCTAGTGCATGGTGAACGTCATACTTCTTTTTGTTTTGTACATGGCAATGCGTAAGTGTGGTTTTGCAGTACAAAAGTTTGCACAAATAATACAAAAATACAAATACGTAGAATACGAAAATATACATAATGAAATAATACAGGGCGCAACACGCTATTCGAAGGTGGGGTCCCAATTCAAGATGGAGGATTGCGTGCGCCATAAGGGAAAATAGTATTTTGTGGATTTTTGCCGAAAAATGAGAGAGGGTGCACCTTCCCATCTCTTAATGCGCCCTTGAAATAATATAGATCGCTAATTTAGTAGAATATATTTAACGTTTTTATTTTTGATTTATTTCAGCCGATTCGAAGGTGAATCTTGGCGGCAAATGTCTACTTCGCAAACATAAATCCAATCGTAAGCCAAGGACACCGTTTACAACACAACAACTCCTCGCGTTGGAACGTAAATTTCGCCAAAAACAATATTTAAGCATTGCCGAACGAGCCGAGTTTTCTGCTTCACTTAGCTTGACTGAAACCCAAGTCAAAATATGGTTTCAGGTAGGTCAATTTAATTAAAAGTGTGTAGGTCAAAGCAGTAAAAGGATGGTCGTTAGTAATTTAGAGCAATATTAGATGAACTGATACCTGGATATTCCACTTTATTTTCATGAACAAACAAGATACGTTAGTAGTTGTGGCTTTAATTAATATTATGATTATGTAGACAATCCAATTCTATTCCGCTCAAGATAATTAGATTATAATTGCGAGTAAGGTGCTTTTGTCAAACTGTTTAAGTATATATTAAAGTATTTGTCAATAACGTTAATACTAAGTGCTGCAGCTGCATAAAATTGTCTTAGCATAGGGCGACGCTACAACTCCCGTGCTTTATAGGTTGTATTTGAGCAATATTCACACTCCCACGACGCTTCGTTTCAGAACAAGTGTTGCTTTGCAGTGATGTACTGGCGCACACTTTCCCTATGTGCAGTACTTACTGCTGCCAAAATTGGACTTTAGCATCGTCCGTACGCAGGTTTTAAAAACTCCTTACTTTCTTTCAAGTTATGCGGCTTTATTTAATTACACTGAAGAAAATAACTAGTCAGTATTTTTTCAGTATCAGTTTGTCATCAACCCATGTGATACAGTCAAAGTGTGACAGAATTAAATTGAATAGTGTTTTTATGTTACCATTGAAAGAGTAATTTGGCTTTCGAACCACTTTGGCGATCGATAACACGTGTTTTTGATAGGGATGATGCAATAACTTGCAATGCTCATGTCATTTCTACGCAATCGCAACGACAGTGAGCGCCAATGGTTCTTTTCACTAGATATAGACTTGACAAGGTGTATTCATCATTTCAGTGTACTGAAGTGCTTCCGCTGTGATTGCATAAGTTTAAGGCATAGCTGTCTGAGGCGCATCGGCTTTGGAGGTACACGGTTCTGGCGGGAGGGAAGTGGGTAGGTCAGGTGCTTGCCAAAAATTTTCCACACTGTCCCCCTCATAATTCTTTATTTTCTCATTTTTCTTTGAATTTTTACAATTTTGGTAAAATTTTCTTCGGTGTGAGACCTCGGCTATCCTACCTTATAGTGGGAAGTAGCACCTCTACAACCTCCATGTGTACGCCTATGGCTCAAGAATCTAAGCGAGATGCAATTAGCTATTCTCATTAACTGAATATAAACGTTTTTATACAATTATTATTGCCATATATACAGAAGATTATCGCATATAGTAAGTAGACTGATTAAAAAGCAATTATAATTGCATGCACTATTGAAGGCTATCTCTCCTCTACACATATAAGTACAATTTTTAAAATCATGTAATTACTTATTACAGCAAAGTAATTATATATTGTTTTTATTCGGAAATTAAAAGCGTTAAATTTTAGTTAGTGATAATTTAAACAAGAAAAAGGATTTATAAGAAAATATCGATTTGATAGTAAGATAATATATAATTAAGTTGGCGTTTTATATAAAGGGTTGACGACGGCGTGTGCAAAGCGTAATTAAAATTTTGGGCTGAAAAATAGCAAAAAAAATACGAAATATGTCGCTCCAGCAACGAATTACATCTGTCGCTCGATGGTCGTCACGCGAAAGGCCGCTGAAAAATTAAATAAAAATCAATGGTAGCGTTGGATGGATATCACTGACCCAAATTTTATATTTAGTAATAATTCAATTAATCCGTTATTATTATCAATGTTGCATCAAACGCCGTGTAATAAAGGGTAGAGGGAAACTGCTATCAACCCGTATTTATACTAAGTTGCAAAGAGATCAAATTAATTACCGTTCGGTGTCTACCGTAAGGTATGCAGACTTAGTTCAACATTAAAACTATGATTCCTTTTTGAGCTTTACGGTTAATCGAATTGTGGCCATTATATCATAGCACAGTACGTCTTGAAAATAGCCATCGACGACAGGTAGTCGGCACAGATAGCAGTTACCAAACAACAGAAACCAGCAAAATGGAGTTTTTAATTTATTACTGAATAAATTTATCCTAAAATAGATTATCGTGTTGAATACTGCAATATCATCCAGTTGCAGTATATATATTAAACGCAGTGTTTAGTGCAACAACTAAAACTCAAGAACCGCTTGGATGAATTTCCTTTTACTATACATGCGATTAATGGAACATATAATTAAAAATTGTTTGCCTGTATCATCTTTCGGTTGCATGCAGGGGTCGAACAAATTCATTATTTTGGGTCAAAATCTGTTCATATTGAGAAGTTATCGTCTATAACCTAGTAAGGTGTAAAACACACGGAGCAAACTTTTTTTGAAGGTATGTGACAGTATACCAATTTACCTGTAGTAATGATTTAAACCCGATAAGTCCTTTATGAAACAACAAAGGTGACAAAATCCGCATGTTTTAGACCAACACCACGTCGGTAGAGTTATTTTTATTTATAACTTGGGATTGGAGGGTACAATTTGGATGAAAAATTCATTGTACATACGTCATTAGAAATATTGGAAAATAAATATCACTGCAACATCCTTTCCATCAGGGAAAATCTGTGCTTTTGAGCAATTCAATGTGTTCTTTCCGTTATCAAATATTACTTGGAAATGATTGCTGAGTTAAGATAAATATTTACGATACATATTAAATGACATTTTTAACCCAACTGTCTAGGTGCAGCATCTAGTGTTTTATGCGGCTGGATTTATTTTTTACCTTATTCTACAATTTAACCCAGCACGGCAAAAATTCTGAATATGTTACTTATGTCTTCCTTCTAAACTATTATGGACTGCGAACTACTTAAATTTTTTACAACAACAATGTTTATTTACCGGACATGCCTGCCTTACTGACACAGACACTGACAGTTATGTATGCCTTAAACCACACTGTCCGTGGAATTATAAGACCATATACGAACAATGCTGACAACAAAAACTGACATAGACACAGTAAAAATGGGAAGATTAGAAGGTATCTAGCCTATTAGATTTCATTCGCCTAAATTAAGCATGGTCTACAGATCAAAATGAGGAAGGTCTATTTATCAGAGTATTTAATTCTTTTGAAGGATATAGTGGAAATTTAATAAGTATATTATAAAGTGTTTCTCAGTGAAAATTTTTCAAAATATCTTTTATCCCTCAAGAAATGTAACATTGAACCATGTAAATTTATTGTGTTTGAACACCTATCTGACGGCATGGTTTAGAGCAAACCTGAAAAAGCCGATTGCATGATATCGAGTTTCCCCCTAGTATATTATACAAAATTTTCCGCTCTTGCATAAACACATATATTTATAAAATTTGGTATCCCTAAGACTGAGTCTAAGCTTAACCTGGGCTCACAATTAATCCTTCAATTTATATTCTGCAGTACTCATGTCAAGTTCTCCCATTTTTATAAGACGAAACTTGACACGATCTAACTTTCGATCATCCTGTAGGTTCCACTTCGAACACATACTTATTTCTTTGCCTATCAAAGGTACATGGCGCGGATAGAACTACCATTTATTTACGCTAATATAAACTCAAAAGTTATAGCAATTACATAATTACCCTTCGGTAAGGCGCTTGGTAAACTGCTTGAATGTGCTTAATTCATTGGATATGTTATATCTCAATGGGCGTAACCATGAGCTGAAAACATCGGTGCACGAACCAAATTATATAATCTGCACGAGATGAAAGTTGGGAAATCAGCTTGAAAGCTATACCATAAATGTGCAATGGAAATGTTCTACCTGAGCGCGAGAACTGGAAGTCAGACATTCAGACGGACACCCGAAACTGAGGTCCCAGAAATCCATGACTCCTGCAGTGCTTGCGCTTCTGAGTATATAGCGATTCTTAAGTGGTATCTAACCGTTTTTGCTTTTGAGCCGTAAAATTCTGCATTTTGGTATGTTATTCTTATCCAAACGATCAGAAGGTTTTCGTTAACATCACTGTTGCCAATAGTATTTGAACTTCAGGGCATTTGTTTGGGCGTAAAAAACGGCATTGATTGAGTGTAGTGTACCGCCAAAAAATCGGCAATTTCCTCAATTATGTGTGTAAATATATGCGGAAATGTGTCTGGAAAGACGGTTAAACTGTTAGAATTTCGTATTAAAGCCCGTGACTTCGATTTTTTTCATCTTTGCACCTTGGAGCATTTGCTCAGATAACATTAAGGATATACAATTGTTGTAACAGGTATAACTCAATTATTGGTCTCTATTCATTTTGGCAAACGTTTTACCGATTGTTCTGTCTCATACGATACCCGTTCTTACATTAACACACTTTTTGGACATGCGTACTGCAATTTTATGACAATTCCTGTTTCAAAACTATGTGTAAATTAATTTTAAAATCTACACATTCCTCAATTATGTATGTACATATATATGGAAATGTGTCTGAAAAGGCGGTTAAATTGTTCGAATTTCGTATTAAAGCCCGTGACTTCGATTTTTTTCATCTTTGCACCTTCGAGCATTTGTTCACATAACATTAAGGATACACAATTGTTCTTACTTGTGTAACTCAATTATTGGTCTCTATTTATTTTGGCTAACGTTTTACCGATTGTTCTGTCTCAGACGATACCCATTCTTACATTAACACACTTTTTGGACATGCGTGCTGCAATCTTAGGACAATTCCTGTTTCAAAACTATGTTTAAATTAATTTTAAAATCTACACATTGTACACAATCTAATGGCTAAGATCAGCGGAGTTGCTTTATATTGTACCTAAATCAGCTTATTTTCTTAAAACTCCGTGAGGCTGCTGCCAGATAAGTTCATAAATCTAAATACCGCAAACAAGCAAGAAGTGAGAGCTTAGTCTTGACGGAATATGGTAACAAGAAACTTTTAATGCGTTCAGCATTTTAGCACTTTCATACATTCAGTTTCCAGTAGCAACAGTATTCCTATAAAACGCCACTATTTAAACCACTGTTTGTAATTTTTGAATTTATGTAGATGATTCTTGCTATAATTATATACACATATCTTCAATTTATTAAATTAGTATACTCGAACTAATTTATAACAAATATAGTACGCAAAATATGAATAAAATATTACAGATGCTTACCATGTTAAATAAGCCACATTGAAACAATAAATCTGAAATGGAAATACGTATTTGATAGATGAAAATTTATTCCAGTCTGATCACACACTGTTATAATTTGACAAAACAAAGCTTTATATTTTAAACTGTGACTGATTCATTCGGCGGTTGATCTGCGCTGTATTGAATAATTTAAATGATTAAGAAATGTTGACAGATGTCTAATCAATAGGCTTGAAATTATATATACATAATGATTTTCTTATAATATATTTTGATGAACTGACCTGCATATGTATTGTATGCAAGAAATACGCATAAGTCAAAGATAAAGAATTAATCTCTAAGAAGTTTCCTGCTTATATAACTCAAATTTGCTCCATTATTATTTGGTCCGAAATTAAAATCATTGAAGATTCTGATTTTACACAATACGACGAATTTAGGAGTCTTCTTCAATGCTGTTCTATATTATAGCAAGGAGCTTTAGTTTTATATGACTAGGAATACATATTATTCTCCATAAAAAATGAGTCTATGATATGTGCCCATTGCTACAAATGTTATAGCTCAACTCAAACGTCGTATTGCCTACGTTATGAGTTTGAACAAAACGATACGATCAAAGGAATAGCAAATCGGTTGAATGATAATACAATCCATGGAAACCGCGAATACCACCAAATTGTTATTGGGCATTTTTAAGTTGCTGAATTTGTTTTTGAACCGAACAGAATAAGTTTTAATTGAAAGTAATTCAGATTGAGAAGCCGCCAAATTATTTTTAAGTTGCTGAATTTGTTTTTAAACCGAAAAGAATAATTTTAATTGATGGTAATACAAATTGAGAAGCCGCCAAATTGTTATTGGGCATTTTTAAGTTGCTGAATTTGTTTTTGAACCGAACAGAATAATTTTAATTGAACGTAGTACAGATTGAGAAGCTCGCCAGTGCGATACTGAATGTATGTTTCAAAATACAGTGATTTGTCATTAAAGGTTTAGAATAGCCGGCGGTTTTGGTTTTAAATGGATTGCCTTTGTCGCCTAAATACATACTGAAGAGGCATCTGAATAACAGTACTAGTGGGCAAATAAATGCGTTCTGTCATTTTTACGTCATCGATACTAGCAAATAAACTTACAATGTCTTGATTTTAAATTATTTAATGCCCGTTTTATTAATGGACAGTGTCTACGGTAAGATGCGCTTTTAGAATTAGGAGCATATTAGTAAACGCGTTGCAAAGTTATATATACAACGGAAAAAATACGTCAATTTGTGGTTAACAGTAAGATTACACATTCTCACCCCCCGCAATCAGTAGAACTTGACTAAGGTCTTTTCATGTAGTGACTTAATCTCAGTAAAAAATTTTTACCTAAATCGGTTCAACAACTCTTTAGTTAAGTGTTGAGCAGGAAAATTTGCATTTGTAGTTATTAATGTTGATACACAGTTATGCAGTGTTTGCATGACGAAGGGTCCATGACTGTGTGGAAGTTTTTCTACGTTCAGACTGCGTAAACTATTAACGAAACGGCGTATTGGTGCCTGTCATTAGGTTTTGAACAGTTTTATGCGGTTATTTGGAAAGCTTCATTTGCAGAAACTCGATTTATAGGACCTGTTTGGTGCCACAACCAACAGTCTTATTCTAATTAGTTATGCTAAGAAAAGGAAATAATGCGTCAAAGCATTGAAAACATACGGGTTTCAGAATATGAAAATTTTTTAACATCAACATCATAGCGGCGCCTAAGATACTGTCATCAATATCAGAAACCACAATTAGAGATGTGTATGCTTTAAGACGCAAGCAATCTTCTTTTTTACTGTACGCTAAAGCTGTGGCATCAATATAAAATCGCCTGTTCTTTAAATTTTATGCCCTAAGGCCCAACAAGAGTTGGGAATTATTGCAGATTTGAATATATTTTAAGAAACTTGCAAACTTATTTTGCTTCAAATATAGGCACCAGAATAAAGGGTTTCGAGGCGACTGCCAAAGTCCAATTTATTTGGTATACTCTTTTTCTACAACTGTAGTTGACTACGGCATAATATTTTAAGCAATTGTGTCAAAACCGGATGAAATACGTTTGAACTTACTGTTACACCAAACCACTCTGACCACTTAGACCGTCAACGATTTAAAATGTTTTCCTTAAAATGAATATATAATTTTAGAATCGTCGAGCCAAAGCAAAACGTCTGCAGGAAGCTGAGTTGGAAAAGCTGAAATTAGCTCAAGCCGCCAAACCACTCTTCACTGCAATGTATCACGGCACAGCTCCACCTGATCTCGCTAATATGTTCGGTGCTAATTTTGCCGCATTTGCGGCAGCAGCCCAACAACAGCAGCAACAACATTTTATACAAACAGCTGATGGTGGTGGACAAAATTCGAGCAACAATCGCAGTGCTACGATCTCCGCAATAACTACAGGTAGTGACTGTGCCCTTGCAAATGTACCAAGTTCGATATCCTCTGCAGCCGGTGAAGTAACGGATACCTGAATAGTTACCGGTAGCAAATTAATCTAAGCATAATATATACCACAAAATCAATATTTGACTTTTAGCACGAAAGAAGACAATATCTGTTGTGATCCGGTCTGGATTCCGTCTCCCTGTAAATTTTAAACCAGACCACTGTGGACCACGGCTAACCTTCAATGTGGATTACAGAATTACATTTGTACAAATAAACACGTTCAGATGACACTGTTCCGTCGCTGAAACATTAGATCAATCTGAATTTGTTGAATTCTGATTGACATAATCATACGGGTTCAAGCGCTAAATCTGAGTGTTCGATGCTTGCTTATGGATAGACATTGCGTCACTTCATAGTTCCGGATCTGTTGTAGCATTTTGTGTATCAACTTGAATCTCGTTCGTCCATTAAATATTTTACACATTATGTGTATACCAAACTGTAAGTTGTTTCAGGTTACGATCATAATGATATTAAGAAACAAGATCTTAGACCGAGGCAGTTGTCGACTCACATTGTTGTACAATGCTAGGCTGTGTTAGGTTTGGATGTAATTGTGCCTCAATACTCGTAAGGCATACTGAAATTTACAACAATAAATATTTTTAAACTTTTGTGGAGCTAATGACTAAAGACTAAAAGCTAATGACTAAAGTGACCTAGGTCAATATAAGTTTCCCTGTTAACCGTGAGTACGATTATCCTCTAATTTAGGAAAACGATTGTTTAGATTGAACGGCCAACATGGACATCGCAATTCCTTTTGAGTTAAAAATTTTTGTATGAAATTTTATCATTCGTGTGTTTTATAATACTACTGGACCAACAGTGTTCGCAAAATGTCTTTCAGAAGTGAAAGTCTTTCAGTGTGAAGTTTTAGAGATTTTGTACCTGTTTTATTGGGTCAGTTGTGGTGCTTTCCCGGTACAAAATTACAGCGTTCGTATTATTTCTATGTCATCGGCGGTACTCGGCCAATTGTCGTGCGTTTGGTATGAAATTTTTGTATTGGCATATTTTATTGGTATTATTAGGCCAGTTGTGGTGCTAAAAATATGTAAAATATCTTTCGTTTTACTAAATTATATACTGGAATTCCGGTGTCTTTGTAAATGTGTGCATATAATATAAATACATAATTTAAGTATAGCCTGCCAATATTGTGTGTATTATGCTTATAGTCGAACTGAAACCATCTCAGCGTTTAAGCTCAAGCTAATTTAACATTAGGCACTTGGTATCGCACCAGTTAAAGCTTTCGGTTTGTTGTATATATGTCATTCAGTTTGATATTGATCTGTACGTGTTATAGTAAAATAATTACTACCAATAAATTTTTATTATGACATTGATATACCTGACGTATTAGAAACATAAAAGTTTTTTCCAACTTAAGTAATGAAAAAATATAAAAATAAACATTTAGTATGCATATTCTTAAAGAGCAAAAATTTAAAAAATGTCGATGTTACATTTCGAAAATGTTTACAATAAGCAATACAAACCTGTAAGTTAAAAAGGTTTCTTCCCCGTGCAGCTAGATAATTACTGTGAGATAAAACTAAATCATTGAAAACAACATAAAAATAATTACTATTTTCCAAAAGATATTTCAAAGTATAAATCGTCAAAAAATTGCAAAAACAGCTATGAAATTAACGACCAATGAAAGTTCTGAAGGCCGAAGTAAATTGCATGCTATGCCGTTTTCGACAAACTAAGCCTTAGCCTTTAGACTAAGCTAAGGTGCCTATACCAGTGATATTCTAAGCATAAGTCGGCGAGCTCCCGCTCCCCGAACCCCGCGCACTACGCTGTTCTTATTTCTACCGTTATAACTACCGGCCTCTAAAGGTACCATGGGCCATATTAACAATCAATCTATTAGTTGTTCTGAAACCTTTTCGTAACATTCGCACGGACGTTTATGTCTTACAAATTAATAGTGAAATCGTTAGCGCTACGTGAAAATTTGTTAGGCTGTAGCATTTAGCTGTATTGTACCGCAACGATAAACAGGCGCATATATTTCTAGAATTACAGAGTTTTCCTTTTCATATGCTTTATTTTCAGTTCTCCACATGTTTTTCGTATAAATCAAGTAACTTCTTCGTCAGATACGTCACCTTTTTCGTATATATACTATGTGCAGCATTTGTAGATTTTTAAAACGAAACTTACTGTTAGTAATTCGATACAGTTTCGTGTATCATTCGTAATGTCGAGTCAAGGTTCACAACATTTCGGCTAACATTTCACGAATTTAGGTATATGCGTGTTTTTTGTAGCCTCGGCTTATGGTGTTTCGGGAAGTTTTTGCACTCAACATTCCTCAATGCCACAGCTCCATTAGGGCTTGCAATAGGTTGCTTTGAGGTCCACCGATAACTGCTCTGCTTTTTGAAGACTTCTTGTCCCATTATGAACTAGTCCCTAGTTGAAATGCACATATATACGAAAAGCGCATTTCAATACATATATGTATGTACATCAGTTAACGTCGTTTCGAATTATAACTTCTCACTGGTTTAAACAAACATCAAGCGATTTTTGAAACTGCTATGGATGTTAAATCCAAGGCATCAATGGTTTGTTGAGTCGTCGAACTTGACCACATGTTAAGTTTCAAGTAGGTTAACTTCTGTTGTACGATAAAGTATTTTAACACAAATTGTTTTATGCCACAGAAAACGTGTTCAAGCAAAAGTCGGATCACGTATATATTATGTAAATTGCTACATCTTTACTGCATTGCCAAAGATTACCTCTTTTTGACGATCTTCGCAATTTTGATTTAAAACTTTTTTAAAACCATTTTAACATTTTAATCGCCGGAAACTCAACCGTATAATCAAAGTTTCATAAGCTTTGGTTGAATGCTTTAAATTTATCTCAGACGAGATAACACAGTAAAGACCGGTGAATCGTCGAAAACTACAAAATAATCCTTCGGTTCCAGCCAACCATCTATTATTTGTGGCTCAACTATTTGTTAACTTCTGTAAAGTCATGTCCGTCGAAAGAGGAGGGTTCCGGTAGCAAAGTGGAGTGTCGTCAATATTCATTTTGTCTTAAGCCCATCAGTTATTTTTTCACTGTTGTCAGCAAAAAGTGTGAGGAGGCTGCTCTCTTGCCCTCCCCCTCTTACGACGCCTCTGCTTTTGTACATATTTCGCATCATATATTTCTTACACTGTTCTAATTATTGTCCTAGTTCTTTATCTATAAAATGTGTTGGTAGTATTGCAGAGGCGAATTGTTACTTTTCGGGAGAAATTAGCAAAAATATATTAAACAATATATGCATTCTATAAGACACTTAATAAGGTTAGAAAGTATATACTTAAAGTATCTCTGTGATGTTGCTAGCATATGTTGTCTGATTCTGTTCGCTTATGATATTATGCATAAATACTCTATATTAGACATATCATCTACCTCCGTTCCTAATACGTGTTTGTACTAGAGCAGTTAGTTGTTACCTGTCTATTGTAAATATATATCACTATCGTTATTCAAATACTTTTATAATATACATAGTTATGCACTATCTGGTTTATACAGGTTTTACGAAAAACATAATTATAAACAAAACTTTTCAGGTTTATCTGTGATACAATGATCCCTTTTACATGAACAATGTTCTTTAGAAATAGCTTTGTAGAAATATTTATTTATCGAATCTTATAGTACACCGTTTCAGCTTTTAAGAAAACATAAACGGATTAGTGTCACAGTGGTCGGCAATAAATTTTGAATATCAATTTTTTGGATGTAGGCAGGGCCGGCGCAACCGCCCCCCATACCCCCCATTTGGGGGGGGGCCACCACCCCTGGGGGCCACCACCCATGCTATAAAAACGTTGCCATGCTTGGGCACTCACACGCCTCAGGACTCGCAACCACCTTGGAAGACAGGTATCATTGAGAACACTGATTTCTGTATTAACACTTTTTGCGGCATTCCTGAAAAGTTTCTGTAGCACTTTTTGAAAAAGAGACAACTTTCTGTAGCACTTTTTTCCTAAAATGGTGCCACCGCGTGCAGTGACTGCGCACATTTCTCTGTGAACGCTGCACTGCTTTTCACAGCTCCGGTTTCGTTATAAATGGTAGTATTTTTGCCTTTGCAGTATGCGCACAACAACAAGACATTGGTTATACGACATTTGAATATAAAAGTCCAATTTTAGTGCTAAGACAATGTATTTCAGTGCTAAGCTTTAATGCTAAGACTTTAGTTAATATATAAAGTATAACTTTAAATACACTGCATAATGCCTAGTCAACGTCACAGAGTACGGACCGCTCAAAAGAGTGGTGCGTCTAAGCGGAAACAGCTAAAATACGACCGGGCTCAAGCACAACATCTCCCGAAGGTAACGTCATTCTTCGTACCACAACAACCTCGGACAAGTTCGGACGAACCAAAACCCGCCTCAGAAGATAATGTCGAACAGGAACAACCGGAACAGGAATCCACTGATTCAAATGAAACGCAATCGGAAGATGAACAAGGTGATATGACTGTTTATGATCTTCTTATAAACTGTAAGGCAAAGGATTTTTATACAGCAGCAAAGATATGGCCGAGTCGCTGAAGTCGGGCACTTTACGGCAATTCTGCGTGGATTTCGAACGCAAAACCGGTGATGTTGACTCCACAGAGCTTCAACGGGAGATCGAGCGCTTTGTCACATCTTATAGTGAACATACAGAGGCTGGTGGCAGATCCGGTCAGCAGATATTGGACTATATTTACAAGCACCATCTGATCGAGATATACCCGAACCTGGCAATCGCTCTCCGTGTTATGCTAACTGTTTCGGTATCAGTTTTCAACAGCAGAGCGCAGCTTCTCAAAGCTGAAGCTCATTAAAACAAGGCTTCGATCAGACGATGGGTAATGATCGGCTTTCCTCACTTGCAATTATTTCTTTTGAATGTGCTGTGGCTCGTTCGATTGATTATAGTGAAATTATTGCTAATTTCGTTGCGGGAAAGAAGTTGAGAAAGAAATGCTTACGGGAATGATTTATTTGTAAAGGTAGGAAAATATATTGTGCGTTATTTAGTCCAACCTTAATAACTGACAATTATGCAACCTTAATAACTGACAATTATTGTTGGTAATTATGGTGAAGTGGGCCACCACCCTAGCTTTTTGGGGCCACCACCCTTGCTCTTTGGGGGGGGCCACCACCCTGTGTTGCTCCGGCACTGGATGTAGGATGGAGACTAATATTATTTGAGAATGAATTACAAATGTTTAATTATTCATGTATTTCAAGCGACGTGAAACACTTAATGTATATTTATATATTATAAATACACATTTATTGCAATAAGCTGCAATATTGCATATACAAATATGATTGCAATAAAAATTACATTTGATTCACTACATTAAATTAGATTATATTTGTGATAAATAGATAAGTGTTATCCTGGATATGAAATGTTACAAAAGCAATTTAGATTGTCGTCACAATGTTCGCACTTTGAATAAACTTAAAGTACAAAATTGTTCGATAACTTTTAATCATTCTGTTGCTAAAATAAATAGGCAAATTCCTTAACTTTGTCACAAATTTTATTTAATGTGATGTTGAAATTAAAAATTCAGTCAATATAGATTTCAATTTTTCAGTTATGTAAATGATGAAGCTTGTTTTGAGCTATTTTGCACTAACAAACTTTGGAGTGGATCACATCTCGACTGTGCATAATTCAATAAGGAATATCGAGCCAATTGTGTAGTTGGCCTTAATTCTTTTCCTAAGAGCTTAGTGCAGCCAAGACTTTAAAATAAAGAATTTGCAGAAAGGGATTAGCCCACCTCAGAGAATCCATAAAAGCACCGTTAAATTTATTTCCCGAGTATCGCTTACCCCAAAGCTTGGTAGCATTAGAACTATTATCGTTTTCAAATATGTATATTACTTCTGAAGTCATCATTAGTTTGTTTTACGAAAACAACATGTAAATTCTGTGACGTGCATTTATGCGCGAGTACACTTTAGGTGACCCCGTCAATAATTCTATTTTATATTTTTGCATAAAATTTGTTACGGAAAGCTATTTCGTCAATTGAAATTCGGCGTAAAAATCGTTCGCGAATACAGCGCTCGCGATTGAAATCTAATCATTTTGTGTTCGCGAAAATTCAAGTAAAATTACTCAAATTTGTGAGGACGAAAATTTGCCGATTTGAATTAAACCAGTTTTGTTCGCAAACACAGAGAGCTTAACCATAGGATCGATTTAATTGTGACGTCACTTTTGCATTAAATTTGTTCAGGAACACTGAATAATCCAAATTGAAATGATTAGGAGTTAGGGAACAGAATTTATACAAATTGAAATCACCGAAATTCTGTTCGAACACATGGTCTCATTTCCGACACTTGAATTTGATTTTGCCAACTTTCAGTTAGCAAAAACCTACTGAAATTAAGCCTTTTTTCGTAGCAAGGGTTTGCTGTTCGATATCGGTAATAACAAAATAGGATGGTTGGAGGGTCATCTTAAGCTTATTCACACATTACTGTTGAGAACGGTACTCGAAGAGCAGTATTTACATACAAAATGAGAAATGCATGTTAAAATTTTCTTATTAAGTTTTCGTTGAAACATTTCATGGTCTTCACAAGTTATCTTGCACATATTCTCTGTTCTTTTTGCAAAGCAGTCTGACATTCTGGAGCGTGATCAGACCAGTTTAAATTTGAAAACATGCACGACAGCTATGTAGTTGTTCACAATACCAACTCTGAAGCTTCGTTTGTTTCGTGAATAAGATTACGGTATTTATTCGAACCGATCGATATTCGTACTGTTAAATTTTTATGTCGTGCAAACGGTCCAGAAGTTGTAACATACGGTTAGACATATGTACCGATTTTGTAAAACTAAACGACATTGCCATTTTATCACGAGCCTATATTAGTGTTAAGTTTGCGCCGTATCACTATTTGGATCTCATTAAATACTTAGTTAATCTCGATCTAAATAGTGCTACTACATTCCTCACTAAATTTTAGTTTTTGTTAAAAATATACAAGCAAAACATTTCGCAAACTAATTTCAGTTTTCACAATGCTGCGTGGGCATGCACAGGATTTACATCTAGTGTGCAGGGGCAAGTCCAAAATGTATATTTGGAACAATGCAGACCAAAAAATTTTTCAAATTTCGAGATTTGGTTCATGTCATAAGATAAATTTCGAAACTGTTGCTGGAAATGTCATTAAATGCGAACTAAAACTATTGACTTCATCTCTATTTCAAACTTTCATCTTAGCTTTAAAATTTCACCTTAATATCTGTTTGTAAAGGCAGGCACTAGTATTTTGGCCATAACATACTGTGATGTATGTAATTAGGTCTCCGCGCAGCATTTAACAAATCGAAAACTTTGAATGAAAGCGGCACGTGATATTGCGATCTGATCAAATGACATCGAGCACAAAAATGTTATGGTCGATGACAATGATGTATCAACTTTACTAGTCAATATATATTCTTGGCGTGATGACGTGAAATAATTACCGTGAATGCGTGGATTGTCTAGATTTTTTACAACAGTGATTCTGAGTAGATATACTTTTGATGCCTTTGTAGATAGGATTGTCATGGTTCAGACCAGTAATACTATTTAAAATGCAGTACTAAAAATTGAAGTTATTCTAAATTGTTATATATTTCCGAGATATTAGCTCACTGTTTCACGTTTACTTGTTTTACTATGTTCTATCGATTGTATAAACAATGTTGTAAAACTATTAACTTTGCACGTATATACCTGTCTGAAATTTTTACAGCTTGTCATAATGTGTAATAAATATCTTGATGTTTAATATTTTTAATTTTTTTTCTTCCGTTTCCAGTTATATTTTTGCTATTACGTGAGCGAATAAGGTAAATGTAATAGTAGCATGTGATAATTTTAAAATGAGAGCACTTTACACTTAAAGATTTTGTTTTCATGCTTTTAAAGTTTTAGATAAACGGATTCGGAATATAGAAATATAACGTTCAGTTGTGACCAGGGGTTGTGCTTAACCTTACACTTGGCTTAGCGTTGCAAAATATTATACGACTACCGAGAACGACGTGGCATAGTCCTATTTTTCTTGATTCAATAATTTAGTTATAGTCAGACGCGCTACATAATGCTCTTTGCCTTTAAGTTTTGGCAAATTAATATTAATCTTTACAGAGCGTTCAAGCAATCCACATTTCAAAATTCCGCACAGTATTTATGTACACTTTGGGTTTGTCGTTACTGTGTGAGAGTACGCAATAAATAATGACTTATTGCAAAACATATTGGACATTGTTAGTGCTGCCCAGGAACCCAAATGAGCGTTGCATTATATCGCTTGAAAAAAGAATATTTTAGTAGACACAGGATTCGGGGCGGCAGCCCTACGACTTATGCTTAGTGTTTTTCTCATATAAGGACCTAAGCTTAGGTTAAGGCTTAGTATATCGAATGTGGCATGGCATGCATTACACTTTTGCCGTTGGTTATATAGTTTTTCTAACGTTGAATTTTATTCGATTCACCTCTGATAATTTAGATTGTACAAACAGCTTGTTCTAGGCATACTTGGTTTGTGTTAGAATAACTAAATCCAGTATTAATTATACATATGTATATAATATATCATCGAATTTTGTTGGCTTTCTGAAACCTAATTTTCCGAACATTTGTCAAGATGCTACAACAGCTACCGTCAAATCTGTCTCAAAATGTTTGCATTTATGCATGTTTTAAAAAATACACATTTACGCACGTTTATACATTGCGTTTTTAGAATTTTGAACCAAAATGTAACTTATTAACTGAGTTAAAAAACAATTTGCTGCTCTCCAATAAATTTTTAGAGAGCACAATTTACTTGATTCATTGATTGCGATCGGCTGTCTCACCGATGTCCCAAGCTTTCAGCGCTAGAAATTCCGTATCTCTAAATGGGGATCCTTTTACTGATCACGAAAGTAGATACAATAAGACAATGAGCTACATTCTTTGTGGAAATATATTAAAAGTTGCTTTTGTACATCACCACTTTTGCTAAAATTGTCTTCTGCTGAAATACGTGGATGTGACATTTTGTGCTCAAACGGCCTAGCAATAAGCCATCGGTTCAATTCATATAATATCAGCAGTAATTTCCTTCCAAATATGAATTCAACCGTTTGTTATTAATTAAAATCTTTTTTGGAGTAAGGCCCTGCATAAAGCATACAAACTTGTACAAACATGCCAACCTCCGCCATATTGATGTAGCGACAGTATTTCCTAATAGAAATATTCGATAGGCAAAAGTACCGACACAACGTCATTAGGATTCAGATACCTTAGTGGCGACCACTACATAATAACATATTTAGGCTTGTGGCAGCTGCTTAAGCTTAAAGTTAATTGAAACATCATCCGATCGTCATCTGCTCATTAATGAATTTGACGGATCGCTGTCGCCATAGTGTAGAGGCACCCAAGCGGCGCAGATATTTATCTTATCGCAGCGAATAGCAATAACAACGAAATGTTGATATTAAATTTTGAGGGACACGCTGTGCAAGGACGATAGAAACGATCGTAAACAAAAAGAACCCAAGTTTGAGACCACTAATTAAGCAATGTTTGGGCACGCTATTAATAGGTAGCAAAAATGCGAAACGTAGCAGCAACGGACAGCGACAGCGATAATTCATATGTAATTTGTGCTCAATTTGCATTTGAAACTTCTTGTTAGTTGCAGCAATTATTGCTTCTGCATAAGTTATCAATCTTGTTTTAACAAAGCATTAGCAGTTAGAATTCCTAGGACAGTGAGGCGGTGCTTTTTTGGCTAGAAATGTTTTCGAAAATTACGCTGAAATATACACATAGTAATAAATTATTTAATAGCAATTTAACACAAGCCTTTTTTGCGCTAGAACTAGTGCGTACATAAAGGTTGACAAAATCTCATTCAACCTTTAATGATAAAAGTGGACGCCGACTTTAAAGTGATCTCAATGCCAAGCTGCTATTATTAGCAAACATTGGCGCATCAGCTGCACCTTGGTAACGGCAGACTTTACAACTGTACCAGTCCGTTGAATGATATCTTAAAAGTCATGGGAAAAATCCTTCAACCATTTCACCATCAGATACTAAGATGACAAATCAAATATCACCGTTAAATTTAGGCAAAAAACTATAATTTTTACACTGCTAGGTAACAGTATTTTTGGAATTTGTGCTAGTAACACTTTGCTATGGTTTGTAACCAACAAGCTTTAGCTGTGTCTTGCAACATTTGTGGAAGTTGACATTTACAGACTCCAGCGGGGCCTCTCAAATAGGGAGGGTGAGGTGTAAATTTGCGGTCAGCCTTTTAGTCCGCGGAAACTGCCTAAAAAGTCGGGGTCGCAATTCGCTAATACGGGTCGAATTGAGACAAATAGTGGTCGCTAAGACTCTCCAGATCTATTACTTAAGCTCTACCTGCGATGTTTCAGTTACAACTGCACAGCTATGAGATAGATAGTCTATTACAAGAAACAACAAACAAAGTTGTATTCTACAGCTTATATAGTATCTTTGCCTATACGTCACCTAATACTTTACACATTATCTAATTTAACTGATAACTTGTAATCAATAATAAATTCGGGCGAAATATATCCAACCAACCTACTCATATTTCAGTACGGAATTAATGTTAGACCCAGTAAAGGTTAGTGTTACCTGGGCGCATTTTTTCCAAAGTAATCAGAATGTTTGGACAAAATTCTTTAGTTGGCCCACAGCGTAAAAAATAAAAAGCGCTATTTTAGCCGTAGTTTGCATTCATCTTCATAGACGAGTAAATAGTAATTATTCATTACCCTGGGTTCAGACAGTCGCTAATTCATGTCAGATTTTTTGTCCATTTAGACAAGCAGCATTGGGTAGCGAAATAACTCTACATTATCGAATGTTGAACATGTAGCAGTAAAGTGTACAGAAATTTGTAATTATTACTAGCACTAAACCCGGTCTACAGCCAGGGCAGGCATCGTTGGCGACCAGTGGCATTTGGCCAGCGCGGATTTTCACTCCTCATGCCGAACTGTAGCTAGAGTTGTGTTGACGCCTATCAAAATACTTTAACGTGTTGTTGTCATCTGAAAAAGTATGACTGACCAAAAGTTTTATACATAAATTTTGTGATTCAACTGCAGCAGGAGCATATAATTTCCTTAAGTATATGGATATTTAGTATATTATATAGTTATAGATATGCAGTATGAGTTTTTAAACTGTACATTGCGTACATAAATCATACATATTATTGCACGTTGCAGCGCGTGTCATACGTATATGCGAAAGTTAATTAGTTTTCCGTGTTTCCTGCCACATCCTTTCCAAGGAAAAGGAGCATTTTTCAACTTAAGGCAAGCGGGAAATCATTATCGGTTTGAGCTTGTGACATTTTAAAAGATTACATTTTGCGTGTTTAGTCCAATATTTCTCTGCAGTTCAATCATTTTAATGTGGAAAGCTATTAATTTTAAGAAAACATTTATACTGAAATTTTTACTTGTCCCAGTTCTGACTACCAGTTTAGTAGCGTTTTTTTCAGGATATTAATTTGTGGCACGTTTTTGGTCTTTGTCTGCAATCCTGTCTTGCTTTAAATTCGACGCATAATCGTATTTAATAATCACCGTAGCTAACAGCCAAACAACCGGAAATTATAGAGTTTTATTGACACACAATATTTTTACTTACTCGTAATGACAACTTTCCCAAAGATAAACTTTGTTAACTAGCTCATCGCTTGTGCAAATTTTTTCGTCATTTTAGGCTAATAAAAGAGAAAAAAATTTAGAATTATATAAATGTTTGGATCAATTTTATAATGTAATATCGAACCAAGAAAACCCACAGCGCTAAATGCATATTTAAACATTGAATTGTGGGGATTTGTATTTGAGTAAAAATCTAAAAATCGCATTTGATGCAAGCATAAATTGCATTAATTTGCTGTTATTTTGGGCTTTTCTCAGCAGTCTTTGTAAGTTAACGATTATTTCAGAGAATTGAAAAAGGTACATTGCTTGCAATCATGCAACGCGCAATGAGCAAACATAGCGTCTCATTTTCTTTACTAGACTTTCCTTCTATGGGCTGAATTTAAACAAATTTTCTAGAATGTGCGACGCACTTAAAAACTATTCACCTTTGACCCAAACGGTTGACCGCGCGATGTAAGTCTGCCAAGTTCCCGGCCATTAAACCACATTATTAAAATATGAATTATCCGTCCATTTGAACACAATTGTTGATATAAAGCGCAACAACTGCGACAAGCTATCTCAGGAGCGCTGCAGAGCAAACAGAAACGATGTGGTGATCTTTGCATTTTCACAACTTTGTAGTCGCAGTTTTTTCGTATTTTCATCAAAGGTTTGAAGATTGATCAAGGCTACTGCTGTTATGCATTATAGCTCTGCGACCAGATGCCAAATATAGAATATGACAGAAAATTTCTTACCGTAGCTCATGCTAGATTGTCTATTGTGATATCGAGACATTGCTGCCGATTTTTGCACCAGGGTCAAAGCACATGCTTTTATAGTAACATGGTCATTGCAACGAACGTAAAATAGGAACACTGAAAAGGTATATGGTAACGTATATATGCTTAAAGTACCCTATTCAGCAGCAAACAGATGGAACAATTATTATACATATGAGCAGACAATAATTAATTAGAATATCAAAATTTAAAATTGGTGCAAGCTTGAACAGAAAAACAGCGCCCGACAACCTGGCGACCACTATTGTTTGCTCACTATTTCTATATGTAACTACAAATATCGGTTAAAGTTTTCCGGAGCCCTTCAAATTTCTTTCGGGGCCCTTACATATTCAATTTTGTGTGGCGATATATCAAATTTCGCATTACAATTTTTTCGTCTAATTTTTCGCCCTGTACGATGCGATAAAATTAGTAGCTTTTTAATTATTTTTAAAAATTTATCCATTTACATTATTGATTGTACACGGAGTTGGAACTAAATATTGTACTTATAGGTTTTACCAACCGCGAACGTACTGTTTGGTGTCATAACAGCTATACATGCAATTATAAGTAGAATTGTAGAATATTGAAAAGAAGGTGCTCGTTATAAAAGAAATGGGTGGTTACAATTACTAATTAGTTAATAATATTCCGGCACTCTACATGATCTGAAAGTTTTACTTTTCCTGACAAGAGCATTTTTGAAAACAGTACAAGCACTTCAATAGTGAAAATTGGAGTCAATTTTAACAGCATTTTTCTCCCAAAGATAATGCTAATGTTTTCGGGTATTTTCTTATTAATTTGTATAAGTTTCATAAAATACTATGTTTTCGATACAATTTCTAATTATAACGCTAGTTTTAAAAATGAAATTTCGCAAATATATCTACGAAGCCGATCGAAAGCGGCTATGACATTGAAGGGTACATAAAAGGTTGATTAGAAAGCTGAGTTTGTTTGAAACACATTACACTTTCACTCTATAACGCACATTTTGTACAACTATAATTTGTTTATTATGCAAACTTTCACGTGTATTTGCTGTACATTTTAATTATAAAGAAGTGATCGATGTCACATATATGTGCTCACTGGATGTCTATTTTATGTACGTAACAAAAACTATTAATACTTTCTGTGTCGTCATGCTGAAATTGTAGCCATTAAGCTTACAGACACCTGGTTCTTAGGAAATTGGTGTACTTAGGCAACAAGCTGTTTAGCGATCTTTTACGTTCTTTCGCTTTTTCCGCGTTTAAATATTTTAGGCTCGTTTTTCCTATAATAGCAGTTTATCGCACATTGGCGAGTGTGATTAAACAAAAAAGGTCTGCAGTCACACATAGGCGTAACTCCGCTGTGTCTGCTATTATAGATTTAAGATTGATTTTTTTGAAGATTCTACAGTTTTATCCTGTATTACTATTTTACTACACACGTAACATTTGACTGTTACCCATTATTCGTAATCTTGTGACCAAAGTTCGTAAAATCACCTGAGATTTGAGTCGCATGTTGATTTGTGAAAGCCGGATCACAAAAATAAGACAAAAAATAAAATCGACTTAATAGTTCTAATGCTCAGTTTGACGTTCCACAATTGTGTACGCATTGCAACTTCAAAGTCTATTTCTAACCATTAGAATAAAGGTTTTTGAATTAAAATGTTTGTATGCTCAATCGTCACTTTCAGAATTCAATGTCATTAGTGGTGTTCTCCAACATGTCAAAACACAAAGCGTTCCAATCGATAAAAGCTCCACTCCGTGCAGAGGAAATGTTCTGAGCTGAAATGAAGTCAATAGCATATGAAAAACATGGCGTTCATATCTAATTAACCAAACGTAATCAAATCATAGTGACCTGCGGTCTAACGAGAGTTATGTCAGTTTAACTTAAATTCCGTAATATTTGCAGCCATTTTTTAGTTTGTCATCTACTATCGACTGGTACTGTTGTTTAAGCTACCTTGCTATATAAATCAAACTTAACGGTTGGTTAAAATTGTAAGCTTAATTTTAGAGCTATATATACTAGTCTTGTAGCGCAACTATGGGCGTAACCAAGAGCACCGAGCCATATCCTCCGGAGCAGTTTCAAAGTTTAAGTAGTTGGCTTGCATCATGCCCAGAAATTTAAAAGAGTGTGATGTAAATCCTGAAGTTCCCACAGTATTCACAGGAATGTAAATCCTGTGCAAGCTTTTTAGGATCACAGATTTTTCATGATTCAACATTCAGCCCACGACCTCCGAAATAATTTTGTTACGTTTCGTTTTAGAAATTAATTATAAAACAATTCAAAATATTCCATTTATAATATAATACATAAATCTTTGATGGTTTTCGAAGCTAATAATATCTATTTTCGAAAAACCGAGTCGCGCTAATTGAGACGCCAACTTTGATGACAAGCCCGTCTGACAGCATTCGTGATATTTGCAACACAGCACCACCACCGCTGCCAAACAACAACAATAATAACAATGAAACGGATAGGTTCCAATAATTATAATGGGAAAAGTTTTTCTTGGGTGGCTGCTTTATGTGACAGTTTTGCTATAGTTAGCTAGTTAGTTTTAAGAAAGGCGCAACAAAACCAACAAAAGCAATTATCGGGCAACAAATTGCTCAATCAACAGTGACAAATACATACGATAATAATAAAGCGGCGCCACGAGGGAAATTTTGCTTTCTTCGACAAATATTTCCGACCATTTACAAGGCTGACGAATTGTTTAGTTATACCTATATGGTGAATGTATGCGAACGTAAGGAATCGAAAAAATACGGAGTTCCCTTTTTACTTATCCTGCTGCGAAGTTCTATTCGAGGTTGTAAAGCCACGTAGTACTTACCAGATCAGGCAGAAAATGCATTACTTAGCTTGGTGGACCCTACAAATTGTGCAATGATAATTAGTTTCAAATGCAATGCACGACCTAAGTACAGCAAAAGCTTGAGCCAAATGGAGCCAGCTATTCGCAAACCATTTTGACAGCGAAATATACACGAATCCCGGTTTCAAATTTTGCTTCTGAACATGGGCTAACAATTCCGTGAGTTGGACGTAGTTAGAAATAATGATGTTATAATTTGCATATTTTAAGCATACCAACAATCAAAATTTATACCAAATATCGCAAATCATCGCAATGTATAGTAACAACCCAGAAACTTACATGAATTTGACACAAGATTGGTTATTTTTGCTCTCTCATTCAATTCTAAAAGGTTTATCGGCTACATATTAGGTTTACAGCTACAATCGCTCCGGTCACATGTATTGTGAAATTTTTTTTCACGAAATTAAATATTTGCTACCATGTTATAGACAGAAGCAACAAATTTCGACATGATTTTGGTCTAAAACAGGTAGTTAATTAACCCTAACAGGATATATAGACATACAAATTAATGTATTAACAGTATGTGCTAAAAGTGAAATACAATTCATGGCAGTAGGTCATAACTGTGCTGTTG